>VZRE01005804.1:44134-66783 GCA_013396775.1 Cephalopterus ornatus | reverse complement strand
CGGGCACACCTTCCACCGGCTCTGGTGAGAGACGGGACGGGACGGGTGGGGTGGGGGGCGGGCTGTCCGCCCCCGTGGGGTGTCAGTCGTGGCCCCCCGCTCCGGCTCTGAGGGGCGCTGGGAGCGGCCGCAGCAGTGCGGGATGTGCTCGTTAGGTACGGGAAGGGAACTCCGTCCCGGGAGGGGTTTCAGGAAAGACTGGACGTGGCCCTGGGTGCCCTGGTCTGGCTGATAGGGTGGTGTTGGGTCACGGCTTGGGCTCGAGATCTCGGAGGCCTTTTCCGTGGTTGTGTCACTCCGCTGCCGGCGGGCTCCCTTCTCCCCGAGGGCCGGTGCCAGCTGTGTTGGATTTTGATGAAGCCTCCCTGGCAATTCCATGCTGCTGCTGGAACTGTGCTGGAAGTGTCTGTGTTGGAAGGAAACGGTTCTTCTGGGGAAATAAACTTTGTGTGTGGGGAGAGGGTGGGCACTTGCTTTCCTGGCTGACAAACTTGGAGTGGCACCACGGGTGTGATTGTCACCCTTACCCGGCTGTGCTTCTCGGGCTTGCTCTCCTCCAGCAGCCAGCAGAGGAGGGAGAGCTTCCAGAGGTAACCTGCCAGCTCCAGGCCGTTACTCTGCTTCCAAAATAAACCTTTCCAGCGTGACGTGATGGCTCGGTTGCAAAATGCATTAGTGGCTCTGCTGGGCAGCGCAGCAGGTTTACATCCATCATCTCGGAGCAGAGAGCATCCCAGTCCCGCTCGCTCCGCAGATCCGTGTTCAGTGGCACCCCCTGGAGCTGCCCGAGCTGGATCTTGGCTGTCACATCCCGATATAGAGCGGCTCTTGTGCCGCGCCCTGCGCGGATCCGCTCGCTCCTGCGAAGCTGCGGTTGTTCAAAGCCCGTCTCCCAGAGAGATCTGAGCTCTGCGAAAGCTCTGCCCTGGTAAAGATAAGCTCACATGCTAAATTCAGCCGGGGATTGTCTCGGAGGCGCCCTTGTGGAATGCAGTGTTCCCATCGGCCACGCCGCTGGGCTGAAGGCTTGTGGTTCTGCTTTGGTGTGTAAAGAGGAGCCGCATCCTGCTGCCTCCTGGGGAGCTGGGGTTGGCCCCTGGGAGCAGCACTCCGGGGTTTTAAGGATTTACTGCCTGTTTTCTTTTCCTTTCTCAGCCTCATCCAGTGGTTTGACACCGCACCGAGCCGGACGTGCCCACAGTGCAGGATCCAGGTAAAGCCATCACCTGTGCACACCTCTCTGTGTCCGTGGCACGGTGCTCTGCAATGGCACCAAGGGGCTGTGGCCTGGGCTGATGCCTGAGGTAGGAGACATAGGGATCTTCTGTCACTTGGGACTCCCCAGAGGCTGAGAGGATGAACTCCCCTCCACAGCCCTTCTGCTCAGAGTGGGCTGAGGGTGCCGTGCCACTGCCTGCACTGCAGCTCCACCTGAAAGGGCCTCTGGGTTTTCACAGCTTTTATTTAGGCTGGGTAGGTATTGGCAGGATGACAGAGGGGGCTGCAGGGGGATAATGGGGACACCTGAGTCGTGTTTATGAAGTGCCCAGTTCCTTGCTCTGAGGTGAGGAGCCTGTTCTGCTACATGTGGGCCTTATAACACGTCCTGGCTTTGCAGCACTTGGCCCTCCCTTGAGAAGAGCAAAGGCTGGGGAGGGAGGGAAGGAAGGATGTGCTCTGCTTCTGAGATGGGAAGCTGAGGCTTGGGTTTCCAGTGGCTTGACTGGGACCTGAACTTCTTTGAAGTCCGTTGTGTCACCAGCCTTTGTGCCGCCAGTAGGTCTTGGTGCGGAGCGGCTGCAGGAGATGTTTCCTTGCTCTCAGATGTAAATTTTTATCCAGCTGCAGCTTGGGCTTACTCCGTGTTCGTGCTTCTTTCTTCCTGTCAAGGTCTTGGCCCTTGTTCCTTCCCTGACTTGTTGATTCCCTCTGTTCTTCTCTGCCTCTTACATCTCTGGGTTACCATGGAGTTATCGCGAAATAACATCTTATGTGGCAGTAACCATGCAATTAGCTGGTGTCATGACTGTATATAATACTTAAAACACAAAGCTGTAACTGCATGGGGGAGGTGTGGAGAGCTATCAAATTCAATTACAGCACCTTCTGCCTGCAGAAAGCAGCACGTACTTCTGTCTTAGGATTTGGCATCATGTTAGCTCAGCGTCAGCTGCTTGGGCCTGAGCTGCCAGAGAACAGACTGCGCTCGAGTCAGAAATGTCTGAATCTTTCTGCTGAGGCTGAAGAGCTTGGCTGGAGCTGCACTCCCAAAAAACTGAGTGGGGGGTCTGCTGCTGTGCTGATGAGCCAAAACAGAGCATCGGCACTAATGGCATCGAGCACGTGATCTCATTTGCTTCTCATGGCCTTGTCACAAGATGGTACCTTCTCCCTCTCCATCTGTCTTCTATATCTGTGGTTTCCATATTTGTGCCCATCAACCTCTTCTGTCTCCTGTGTTTAGGTCAGCAAAAGACACATCATCAATAAGCTGTTTTTTGATGTTGCCCTGGAGGAGCAGGCAGCACCGGATGCAGAGACCTTGCAGGTAATTTGACTGGAGGTTCTTCCCTTGTGTGATGCTTCAGCCTCTTGGAAGCATGGCCTGGACTGTCTGTACCCTCCAGGAGGTGCTTCCCAAGCTGGAGCTTGCTGTGCTCATGTTTCTGACCTGAAGCGCATCAGTCTCTACAAGGTGACTCAGAGTTCTCCCTGACCAAATCCCATGTGGTGACTCAAGAAGCCTCTTCTACTTTACTACTCTTCCTTCTAGTTCTCACCCTACCTGAAATCTGAAGCAGCATCACGTCAAACTGCTGCTTCTCCCCTGGGAATGAGGCTACAGAGCTCTTCGAGAAGGCAGGAGAAGGGAAATCCCAGATGCAGTGAATTGCTGCTGGTGTCTGTGGCTTGGATGCACATGAGGTCTGTTAACCCCTCTGGAAAAAAGGGGCTGTTGGAGGAAGTGTCCCTTCCTCCCTTCTGTGCAGCTTGCACAGGCTGAAGGAAGTGGGGCAGGATGGGGAGAAGTCATAATTCCCCAAGAGATGGTAGGAAAGGGACTGCCTGAAGCCACACAAGCAGCACACGACAGTGCTGAGGCTGGGTCCCTGGCGGGGGAATCCTGGCTGGAGCTGGGGTGGTGGGTGGTGATCTCCAAGTGCCACCTTTGGTTGTGGAGGGCGGGGAGTGAGTGGGGGTGAACACAGAGCAGCTGTGCCATGTTCTCCTCCTTTGTGTGGATGAAACAGGGTTCCTTCTGTCTTGGAGTCATCTGTTCCAACAAAAAAAAAGTGGTCGGTTGACCTTGGTATAACAGGATGGTTGTACCCTCTTGTGTTTAGAATCAGCATGTGCAGCAATTACCATAATTAGCAAGTTGCCATGACAATTCTATATGTATATCATATGTCTTTAAAATAAAGCCAGCCAGACTATAATGTCAGGAGCACTGTCGTCCTCCAAGACCACTAATTACAAAACTGAAGGCCAAACTCTGTGTGCTGAGGAAATGGAGGAGTATCTCTGGGCACTGGGGGCTTTGTGCCCTTGGAGCACATAAACATTGTCTTTGGTACATATTCAGATCTGTTCTCACATGTGTAATTAGATGAGTGACTCGGAAATGGGTTGACTGGAGAGAATTGCCCTAGAAAAGCTTTCTATTCTCTCTCACCCCCACCCCAGGATCCAAGATGGGTTCTCCCAGCCTTCCCCCTCCAGGCAGGCTGTGCAGAGCTCTTCCCTTCCTTGCTCAAGGGCAGGTCTGTGGAGCTGCTCCTGCACAACAAGCTTGATGGTAACTCCTCCTGCTCCTATAAATCTTGTTGTGTGGCCGTCAGAGCAACATCTAGCCTGGAGTGTTCTGCCTGCTTAATGAGGGCACTGAGGTCACCAACAGGAAAGAACCAAATATTTTCTGTGTAAATTAGCATTGTTAGCTTGTGTTGGTATTCATTGCCATGTGCATTCGAGTTGCTGCGGGGCTGATACTGGTTTGTCAACAGTTCCATGTGGTGTGCTGCCTTGTTTCTGGAGGACATGGAGCACCTTAATAACCATGGATGCCTTGTTCACCGTGGGTGGGGGATTTAATATCCATCTAGACTGGAGCTCTGTCTGTGATAGGGTATCTGATTCTGGCCAGGCAGCAGTTCAGCAAAGCCAACACACAGTGGGCCAAGCCCAGGCTCTTGAGCATGAGAAAAGAATTGGTGACACCCTTGGTCAGAAGGGGTTTCACCTGAAAAAGCCCCACAAATCCCAGGTTTGTAACAAACTACTGGCTGGCCCTCTGAGAGCCTGGGCATAGAGTGGTATTTGTCTCTGTAATCAACTGGAGCTGTATCTGTGCAGCCTACAAATGTCCTGGAATGAGCATTTGACCTTCTGCCATGAAAAGGGTGTGCTAGAAAGCGGAATATGTAGCTGTGGTCTCCTTGTCATCTTGGGGAGACAAGCTTAGGATCCTCTTTTGAGAACCAGTCTTAGGCACCCAGTGAAATGGTCAGAAGAGCTCCCTCATGATATGAAACCTCCTCCTGTTGTTGCAGAACTATCCAAATTATCTTTTGGATAGTAATTGTCTTTGGTGTTGTTCTTCATTCTTGCTCCTGCTCTGAAATGTCTGTGGTCAAAGGAGTGCGGGGGCTGCTTTGCTTTCCACCCCCAGGCATAAACTTCAACGGAAACACCAGAGGGAACCTGTATCCCTGGAGTAGCTGTGGTGGAGGATGAGGAATTTCAGATTAAGTTGATGAATGAGCTAATGTTACACAGCTGCCCGCAGTAGCCCAGGATTTCTGTGCTATCATGATAATTGGCACATCCTCTGAGCTCACTAATCGTTCTTGAATAGGACTCTGAGGAAGCTACTCCAGAATAGTTCCTGCAGCAGAGTTAATTCCACCTCAGCCCTCCAGCAGTTGTGCCCCTGGGGGCAAATCTAAGTCAGCTCTGCTAGGCTTTGCGTTTAGTCCCTTCTGCTTACCAAGCTTTACATCCCATATTCTCTCTCCTGCCTTTATTGTCACTAGCAGAGCTTTGCTCTGGTCCTGTCAGATCCGTGGTCACTGGCGGTGCTATTCTCGGCTCAGATTTGCATGTAGCATTCCGGGTTGCACAGATTTGTGTGCTCTGCTTCAGTTCTGTGTCGGCATTTTATTGTGGTTTTATTCCACTGCAGTTCCTGCCGACTTGTTATGTGCTTTCCTCTGCAGTTCTCTAACACAGCTTTTTAAGTCATCTTCTGTTGACTCTTTCCTGCATATATTTCTCTCTCTCTCTGGGTTTTTATACATATATATATAAAAATAGCCTCTCTTTGTAACCTCTCTACATTTCCTTTGGCTATTCGCCAGTGTTAAGTCATATCACCTCATTATCACTAATTTAAACTACAGGGCATTTGCTGCCTCGTTCTGATCCTTGATGAAGGCGTTAGAAATATTTGATGTTCCTCAGACCCTTGTGGCACCCAGGAGATGTTGTGCACCCTCAGTTTCCTGTGGTATGGATTAGTTTCTCAGTGATCTGTTTCCAGCCATTCGATTGAGCTGTTAGCTCATATCAGCATCCTGAGCTGCAGTGACTTCAGTGTCTGTCAGCGTGTTTGATTGCATGCTTGGTTACCTTCTCAGGTGTTTGAGTGTGTGCTCTCCTGTCTCCCACCTGCATCCAATTAAAGTTCACTTCAGTTTAAAGAACTCTCAGTAATCCAGTTAGTCTGGCAACATCCCTGCCTTATTGCCTTGTTTAGGTAAAACATTATAAAAATTGTTCCTGCCTGATTTCCTGTGTTTCCCTGAGAGCCTTCCAAAATTATTCAGCTTAAACAAGATGACTGACAGTGCGAGAAACACAAGGTTGACAAGGCTAAGATGGAACTGCGATCCTTTCTTCACCCCATGAAGGATGCCAGTTGGAGGTGCTCTTTGCGTTCCCTGTGATAGTCCTGGCTTGTAACTCCGTGCTTGCTGTTTTCTGTGTTCCCTCCTTAGCACCTGCCTGGTGCAAACATCCTGCTGAGAAACCCCTCTGGTCCTTTTAGGATCTGGTGAAAGTATCTCTGCAGGGCAGTTCCTAATCGGGTTCTCTGTGTTGTGTTTCAGAATGAACTGGACAAGGTGAAGGCTCAGCTCTCCATGAAAGGTGAGTTCCAGCTCCCTGCAGGGGGTTGGCAGCCCGCAGTTGACAGGTCTGGGGCTCTATCAAGTGGCTTGTCCAGGCCTGAAGAACCCCTGTGCAGAGCCCACCCCTCTCTGAAACAGTGCAGGCTGCAAACTGTTTCACTGGTACAGCTTCTTCAGAGCTTTTTCTGGGGTGAGACCACCTCAAGCTCTGTTTGACAGAGCCCAGGCCTGCAGCCTGGCTCAGCTCTGCTCTAGCTCAGGAGCTTACTCTGAGTTTAGACACACAAATGCAATTTTTTTTGCCCCTCTTCCTAATCACAAGCTACAGAATTGCAGCACAGCTCTATCCGAAGCAGGCTTGAAAGCAAAACCCTTGGTTTGCTCACTGGATAACTCACAGCTGCATGTGGCAAAGGCTCACTCCCTCCAGCAGATGAGAGGGTGAATGTACTGTCCAAAAGCAGCAACGGGAAGGCTTTGGATTTGTTTGGCTGTTGCAGTGCCACATGTGTGGCGCGAAGAGCAGACGGAGTTCAGTGTGTGCGCACTTCCATTTTCCCATCTTTAATTTTAGAGGATGTTTGAGGGAGGCAGGAAAAGCAAAAGCCCTGGAGACTTGTCGATGGGTTTTAAGCATCGTCTGTAGGCAGCCTGTCATCAGAACATGAGTCATGAGCAACGAAAGGAAAATGTCAGTCTAAGTGACAGAAATCCTAAAACATGCTAGCAGAAGGGAAAAAAAAAATGTTTAAAGAATGCTGGGGGCTCACCCACGCCCCGAGAGTTGTCTTCCCTCTGTGTTCCCTGCGTGCACGAGACAGACGTGAATAGCCAGTAGAATGAGGATTCAGTCCTTAGCCTGAGAGCAGAATTGGACGATCTGCACAGCTCTATTCTGAGGCCTGTTCTCCTGCCAGCTTGGTTGAGTTTAGTGACTTGGTAGAGAGCCAGATCTTCTGGGGAAGGTGGCTGGGATTC
The DNA here is from genome assembly GCA_013396775.1 of Cephalopterus ornatus. Lineage (NCBI taxonomy): Eukaryota > Metazoa > Chordata > Aves > Passeriformes > Cotingidae > Cephalopterus > Cephalopterus ornatus. The sequence goes on along the minus strand of VZRE01005804.1, from coordinate 59,674 downwards.
TTGCTAGGATGTTATCCAAGAAAAACTGCTCGAAGGCCTGCTAATCTTCTCGGCTCCTGGTGAGTAGAGGTTGGATTTGACATTCCCTATCCCATTCTCTTTTCATATTGGAAATGCGAAGCTCCTTCCCACCTCCTGCCTCCTTTGCTGTGGGTGCTCTGCTCTCTGCTGGTTCCTGTGTATAAGTTCTCCATGTGAAGCTGTGCTCTGCTCTGCACTCTGCTCTGCAGAGGAGCTGTGGAACTGCCAGGCATGGATCAGCTTGCAAATGGCTCAAGAGGTGCTGAGCTCCGAGCAGACCCAGCAGGCGCTGTGGGAGGCTCTCTGAATGAGCTGAAAACTCATTCCTGCAGCACAGAGAGCTTTGACTCCTGCCATCTGCCTCTGGGCAGCTGGGAACGGAGGAGGGGGAAGCCCTAACTCTTCTGGTGGGTGTGGAGTCCCTGCAAATGCAGGGGAGCGTCTCCAGGCTGTGCTGGTGAGAAAGGGTTATGCAGATCAATGGAGAAGCCACCTGCGTGCTTCTTCTGGGATACGTTCCTCTCCTTCCCCAGTCCCACGTGGCTCTTCTACTCTCTGATCAAGCAGTGAAGCTGCACTGCAGGTCATGCTTCCACAGGATATGGTGGCACAGTTTGAAACTGTATTGGTAGGAAAACATGCTTTTTGGAAAGGCACTGTTTGTCTCTCCACTCTTGTCAGGCTGGAGCCAGAGGCGATTTTAGCAAAGACTGAAGATGCTGAGCTGAAGAATTTACCCTGCTCTCAGCAGGGTTAGGTGGAGAGGCTGCTGCTTTCCCTCATTACCCAAATGCTTTGAGCTTTCCAGCAACTCTGGCTGTTCCCTGCGTAGGTCTGTCAGCTCCTGATGGTGGTTGTTGCTTCGTGAGCTGTTCTTCTCTTGCCTCGACAAAACAAATCAAAATCTGGTGGTTTTTTTTCCACCACCTTCTCTCTGGTGGTCAGAGGCATGTGTTTGTGGTTTGCCTGGGGGAGTAACAGCAGGACTCAGGTTTTAAGACCTGCAAAAAGTGGGCACTTGGGGAATCTACTTAAGCTGTCATGTGTCCTGCAAAGTCCCCAGTGTCTCTGCTTCTTGCCCTTCACAGTGTAGGTGCTGTGGTGATGGCAGATGACAGAGTATGGTGTAGCACTGCATACAGCTGCCCAATGGCACCCAAAGGGCTTCCTGGCCCATGAGGCTCCATGTGGAGAGCACGGGCTGGGAGCTCTGCTCTCCAACTCTGTGACAGCATGGGGTAACTCGAGAGGAATGATTTCCTTGTGCAAGCCTGGCTTTGAGCAAACGCAGGAGTTAAGATGCATCATCTTAACGCTAGCAGGGCTGGCACTGGAAAGCTATTAAAGGGACTTTTTTATCTTTAGTAAAGAAATCTTGAAGCCTGCTGGCACTGAGAAAAGCAATTGCTCAGTACAGAACCTGGTGCAGACAGCACTTAGAGAAATGGCTCTCTCCAGGAATGGCCAAATCCTGTCAGCCTGGAGCTGGGGCTGCAAGCAGTGTGTGTGCTCCGGCTGCTGTGGGGCAGCTGCAGTCTGGGTTACTGGGTCATGACCTTTTTCTTTCTTCTTTTCTTTTCCAGAGAAAGAAAAGCGAGAATGCCAGGCTGTTGTGGATGGGCTGAGGGACACTCTGGATGTGCGCAATGCCACGATAGAGTCGCTCCAGAAGGTGCTGGGAGAGACAGAGATGCTGTGCTCCTCTCTCAAGGTACCCTTCCTGTCCCCAGCAGGACTTCAGCACTAACTATTACACAGTCAGTATCAGTTCTGCGGAAGGTCCTTGCAGGTCCTGCTAATAAAGGTGCTGGTGGGAATTCGAATCTGGTGCCCGGGTTTTCGTTTTGTTTTTATTTACCAAAGCAAGTGGTGTTGCTGGACTCGAGGTCCTGTGCATGCTCTGCCTGGAGGTGATTCAGAGACATAACAGCCAGGCCTGTGGTTTGTGTACAGGTGGCTGCGTGCTCAAGGCAGAGGTGGCTGTGGTGAGGGAGAGTTGTCAGCCCAGGCTGGGGGGTGTGTCTGAGCCTTGCTAGTGAAGTGGCAGGGCTGATCATAAAGGTAGCAGCATTAGCTTAGTGTGGGAACTGGCCCCAGTGCCCCATTGCCGAAACGCTGGCTCCCTGTGGTAGAATGTTCTTCTGAAATGGGTTTAGGCCAGGTGGGATTCAAGGAAAATTAGTTTCTTAGTTTGACTGGGGGAGAAATCAAACTGAAAAATATGGAGGGGGAGTTGCAGGCTTCCACTGAGTGGGATCTGATCCAGCTAACTCTCCTGTCTCTCCTCTGTTGCCAGGGCTTTGCTTCAGTTAGGTTAGTAATGTTGTGAAGTCCAGGGATCAAATATTCCTGTTGTGTTTCAGCGTGCAGTGACTCAGTGTGTAGTCATGTACTGTGCGTAAACAGCAAGAGAAAAGGGTAAGAGCAGAAGCAGCTTTGTTGGGATGTCTTGTAGCAGCTTTGCCTTGGGTGGGCTGGGCAGTCTCTGCTGTTGAAGATGATGTGCCTGTCTCAGGTAGATAGGGTGCAGGTAGTGGGGGTTCTGAGTTGCAGGCTGGAAGATGGGGTAGGGGTTAACTGTACTTCCCAAGCTCTCTGCCCCTTGGAGTATGGGTCTGACCCTGTATCCTAAACTGCACTGTATCCCTTGACCTGCACGGCCAAGTTGCCCAGGGAGAGCTTGTAGATGTGTCATGGCGCTGTCTTGCTGTACACCACCTGCAGCTGGGCTTTTCTGGGAGGAACCAGTCCAGGTCTGCCTGACACTAGAAGGACAGAGTAATGAGTTAATGCCAGACAGGCCTTTCTGTGAGCCAGCACAACTCTTTTGACCCAATCATGGGGTTATATCCAATCTGCTTGGGTGTAAAGGCAGCCAGGATCTAGGCCATGCCAGAGATGCTCATGGGATCCTGGATGTAACAGTGGCAGGATACTTCTTATGCTCCCTACTCCAGCAGAAACAATTGGGACAGTGCTTGCTGCTGGACTCAACATCTCTGTGCTTGGCTTTCCTCCCTTGACACTTCCAGAGGAAGCTCTGTGTTTATCTTTCCTGTTGCAAAACCCTCTCAGTGTGCTTAAGTTCCTTTAATGAAAGCTGGGCAGGGCAGAAAGATTAGGGACCTGGAGGTATCTTTTCTGTGGTGTACAGGGTTTCCCAGCTGAATGCCAAGCACTGTCTTATACTGCATCATTAAAGATTAAAGCACTAAACTTCTGCAGTGAAAATACAGGCTTAACTTGCTGTGACGCAGGTTAAGACTGTGCCGCTCCTGTCTTCTGCTGGCACTGTCAGCTGCTGCTGAACCTCTGTGTGAGAGCTTGCTGCTGTTTCAGGCTGGCTGAGGCTGGGGACTCTGCTCCAACCAGGCACAAGACGCTGCTGTGGGGATCTGAAGTGTAGAAGGTTCTGGTTAGGGAAAGCCAAAGACGGGCTCTGGTTAAGCAAGAGTAACATGTGAGCTTGCAACACTCTCCCTCTGCAAATTCCCAGTGGTTTCACAGCTGTTTGGTTTCTGTGGCAGGAAGTGGATAAAATCCTTTAACTTCTGTGTGGGAAGGAGCTTTACAAAGCGATGGTCCTTTGCCAGGCTTCTCCCTGGAGTCAGCACTGTGCTGAAACCAGGCCCGGAGCCTTTCGAAGTTGCTGTGTGAGGTGCCCAGGCAGACACAAACCTAGACAGCACAGATGCATTGGAATGGTGCTAATTCAGCTCTCCCCATCCTCTGCCACGCTGCAGATGTGTGCTTTTCCAGCTCAGCTGAGGTTCTGTGTTGCTGCTGGAAAGCCTGGAGAGGCGATGGCTGCAATAGGCTTGCAGCAGGTGAGCAAAGTGCCTGGGTTTGTGTCTTGTTTGGCTGAGGTCTTCTAAAAGAGACCCACTCATTCCTACTTATGCTCTAAGCAACTAATGGCAGGGAGAATAGGGAGGCTAAAGCAATCTGCTGTGCGTGAAGGAGAAGGTAAGGTGATAGCCAGGTTTGTTTGCTGTGGACTCCACTGCTTTGTGAAACAGATTGTCACTGCGTACAGGGCACTGTGCAGCCCCTCCAGTGCTCCCAGCAGAGAGGGGCTATGATGTGTCAGCTCCAGCCTCGCCTTGCGATTAGCACTGAGACCCTGCTGTGCTGGTGGGGGGCAGAGCTGGGGGTGCAGCAGGAGGGACCTCAACTGTCCCTAATCCTGGGCTGCTGAGGTGGTGATAGCATTAAGACAGAGTGTATGCTCCCAGCTGCCCGCAGTGCGCATAAGCCGGGATGTTTCTCTGACAATCCCTGGAGCCTTCCTAATGGTCTGTGTGTGCTTGCTTCTCTGCAGAAGCAGATGAAATTCCTAGAGCAGCAGCAGGAGGATAACAGAAGTTCAAAGGAGGAGGCCCGCCGTCTGCGGAACAAGCTGAGAACCATGGAGCGGTGAGATCTGGGGCGCTCCCTGGGCCTGGCAGGCTGGGCTGCACACCTCTCCCCTTCCTGGAGAGGAAGGGAGGGGTCCTGCTGGGCCTGCTGCCCAACATCCACCTTCACATGCTGGATCACCTTACCTGTAAGGTTGGAAACTGCTGCCTTAGCAGGCCTGCCTTTGCCTGTCCCTGCTAGGTTTCTAGACAGCTGCTCTCATTAAAGAGCAGCAAGGCATGGCACTGGCCTCATCCCCAGTGCCCCAAGCATGGTTATGTGCCATTCCTGTTATCAGAGGATACCGGGGCAGAATGCCAGCCCAGGAACACATTCAACCACAGGGCTATAGGGACCAAGAGCAGGGGCATCAGCTCCATGTGCACTATGTGTCTACAGCTGCCCCTCCAAATGGTGCCGCTCTTCCCTAGTGAAAAGCCCTGCTTGGGGTGAGGCAGCTGTGTCTCTTCCCTCATGACACCACGAGTGTCTGCAGCAGGAGCTCAGGCTGCACCAGCCCCATGGGGGAAGCAGGACTCCTGTCATTTCCCCAGCTCTGTTTGTGACTCGTGAACTGAGGGTATGTTTTTGTTTCGTTTCTTTTGTGCAGGATTGAGCTTTTGCTTCAGAGCCAGCGCCCCGAAGTGGAGGAGATGATCAGAGAGATGGGAGTTGGGCAGGCAGCAGTTGAACAGCTTGCAATCTACTGTGTCTCACTGAAAAAGTAGGTGCTGCAGGCTTGGCACAGCTGGCTAGTGCTGTCCTATCCTAACCTCAGCCCTGGGAGACCCTCTGCTGAGTAGCAGCAGGCGCATGGGTTCTGCGGGGCTCTCACTGCCTCTTCGGGCTTCCACTGGGTTTTGACTGACACATCCTGGGGACCTAGTTTGGAGCCTGTCACACTGAACTGTTCCTGTTGTCACTGTAGTGACATGTGTGTCACCATGGGAACTGTCTCCAGAGTTGTCAGTGCACCTATGAAGTGATGATGATTATTCCCTCTGCTTTCCTCTCCCGCCTGGGGGGAAGTGAGCAGATGAGGAGCTCCGGGTTGTGCCCTCTGCAGCCCTGCACTGTGCAGCTGTGGCCTCTGGCATGCTCTGGCAAGGCAAGGCTGCACTGCTGCTCTCCTCTACCTGGAAATACATCTGGTCCTGCTGGGCAAAAACACAGCTTTTTTTGGGTCCATTCTGATGGCAGCTGAGTAACTGCAGCTTTGGTACGAAGCTGTAATGAGGCAAATGTCCCTGTGGCGTAATTGGGAGTGAATGTGCATGGCCAATAGTGTGAAGTCTCTGAAAAGTCACTTAAATCAAAGTCCCCTATTTGCTGCCAGCATGAAGACTATGCTCTGTTGTCTGCCTGTCTTTTTCATTGGCAACTGAAATGTCTCTGGCTCAGGTTTCCATTTTGCTGGTGGAATCAGGCATGATATCCTTTGCAGGTTTTTTCTCCCCCATGGTGTAACAGAATGTGTGACACAGTGTTGGTACACTCAGCTCTGTTCCCTAAGGGGCTTTGTGTCTCCTGGGTTTTCTCTGGTGGCTCTGCAGTTCCAAAGCTTCAAATTAAGGGTCTAGGCTTGCCTTCGAGAAGTTCTAGCTCAATCTTGCAAACAGCGTGACTCTTTGTGTCTCTTTGCAGGGAATATGAGAACTTGAAGGAGGCTCGGAAGGTCTCTGTTGAGATGACAGAGAAGCTGAAGAAGGAGCTTTTTTCTGTCAATAACAAGGTAAAGGGGAGAGTGTGAGTCACCAGGGTAACATCTGGTCTATAGATCCCTGCCCACAACTGAGGCCCAAGGCCTCTGCAGTGACCCACGCCCACACTGAGCACTACCTGACTGTTACGGGCATGTGGAAGGTCAGGCTGGGGTTTCTGGGTCAGGATGTGATGCTGCGGTGAGCAAGCGGCTCATGGGCTGTTGTCAGGAGTGCAGTCTCTGAGGACAGTGGTAGGGCAGGATGTGCAGAGCCAGAATCTGGCAGGGAGCCTGGACTGGAAGGCAGCAGCGCACAGGTGCTCCACTGCTCCCACTGGGTTCTGAAAGTAGCACTTCCTTCATCCTGCCACACTGCTGAGCGCTCAGCTGACAGCCCCTCCTTCTGCAGCACTGGGCCCCTAGGAAAGGTGGGAAGGGGTTTGGGGCCAGTGTCAGTTGAGCAGGGCTTAGCCCTGGCTTGGCACAACCAGTCACACGCAGCCTTGTGCATTCAGCCAGCTGAACTAGGCCAGGGCTCCTTCATCATGCTGTGCCCAGGCAGGAGAGGTTCCTAAAGCACAGTGAGGACGTGCAGGTGGCCCTGCACAGAGCCTGCCTGGGCTGGTCTTGAACTAGTGCAGAGCTTGGGAATGCTGACATGCCTCTGCTGACACGTGCTCCCGCCTGCTCCAGGCCTGGCTGGGCCTTGTTAGCTCAGGCCAGGAAGCACTTTGTTCTGGTAGCACGTCCCCGTGAAAAGTGTGTGCCTACAGCCTCACTCTCCGAGGCACAGGTGGTCCCTGGGGCATCCCCGTGTCTCACTCAACAAAGTAAGAAGCTGTGGGTGGCTTTGGCCTATTTTTGTTACTCAGCCATAGCTGTTGTCCCCTCAAACAGAGAAGGAGGTTTTCAGATTGCTGTGCTGCTCCCCAGGAGTGTTAACCCCTACACAAGGTGCTGCTGCTGGAATTGAGCTGTTCCAGGCTGAGTCAGAGCCAAGCTGTGATCACAGCTGGGTCAGGAGGATGCGAGTCAGGGCTCAGGGCTTGGCTGACAGGGCGCTGACTGTACCCACAGTCCGTGGGCTGGCCCAGCCTCTGGAATCCACAGAAATCTCTGATGTGGTAGCCATCCACTTCCCGACCCCTGCTCCTGGCATGCTTCCCTGTTGAATCAGGCTTGTCCATGTGCCAGCACTGCTGATGCACAGCCATCTTCCAGCCTGTGGTTTGTAATTCCTGTGCTCTGGTGTGTCCAAAGTCCTGCAGGAATTCAGAACGCAGCCACCAAGTGTTAGAGCAGGGAAGAGCTGTTGCCGTCAGGCATAAATGTTCGGGAAAGGCTGGGCAAGCAGCCCTGGAGATCCCTCTGCAGGCAGCTTGTGGAAGTGGGTAGGGATTGGCTTGCGCTGGTACAGGAGAGATTGGTCAGACTGATATAGGAAAATTGAACCCTTAACCCTAGCGTGTGGTGCAGAGCCCACTGCACTCACGGGGGTCTGCAGTCTCCCTTACCCAGGTGTGGTGTAACCCACACTCCGCTGTTGTATCCTGCAGCTGCAGAAAACAACTTCAGACTTGGAGAAGACACAGGAGGAGTTAAAAAGCACCCAGAAGGATCTGAAGAATGCAGACAAGGAGATCTTGGTGAGAATATCATTCCTCAGTCTGCAGTAACTGGCAGCTGGCCACGGCCTGCAGCTGCAAAGCCAGGAGTTATGCTGGCTTTTGCTCAGTGACTAAGTTTCCCAGCCCACCTCTGAGCTCCACCTGATGCTGATTTATGGAAAAGGGGCCAAGTATCTACTAGTAAATCTTGCCTTATCTCACTGTCTGCTTTCCCTTTTCCCTCTAGAGTTTGAAGAAGAAGATAGACATCCTGCAGGATACTCTGAAGGTCCCATCTGTGACCAGAGAGACACTTAGTCGGCTAGTCTTTGAAAGGTTAGTGAGCTGCATCCTCAGAGACAGGACCAGGATGGTGGTCATGTGTCCAGAGCAAGAGCTAACAGTTTAATTAGCTGGGGAAGCAGAGATGTATGGCAGGTGTTGCAGTAGTATGTTTAGTTTGTTCCTTGTATCTTTTTTCTTGTGGCTGAGCTGAAAAAAGTGTGTGTCTCAGAGGCTTTGGGTCAGGAGCAGGTGGAGGAATGGCCTGGGTTTTGAAAAACTCTTTGTCGCTACGTCCTGCCAGGGAAATATCCCTAAAGCTTCTTTTCTGGTTGCTTCAGAGCTGGCCTTCTGGTGAGCATGGCATGGTGTATGGGGACCAGAGATCTTAGCCAGGCAGAGGAACCTAGCCTGAAAAATGACATCTCATGTTTTTTTCTAGCCTTTCTTGTGAGAAGCCTATGTCATTACCCCAGTACAGCAAGCTGGGTTGTTTGCACAGAGCAGCAGTGTGATTCCTTGGGCTCTGGCTCTTGCTGTTGTAGCACAGCCCATTCGAGGGGGAACAGTAGTTTGGGGCATTGGCTTTAAGCTCTGGGGTTCAGATTGTCCTTCCTTTGACATGTAGGCAGAACGGGGCACTGCCTCTGGTCCGACTGCTGTCCTTGTGTGCAGCTCTGCCTTCCCTTCCCCTGCTGGGTGGCCCGTGGTGGTCTGATGGCTGACACTTTTCCTGGCCTTGCAGCCCCACTCCCGTGGAACTGCGGCACCCGAAGCTGCACCGCCCGGCCCACAGCGATGAGATCAACCTAGAAGCCACTTTTGATGTGGACACCCCTGAGCATCAGCCCTGCACATCCCCCTTCAGCCCTGCAAAAAGGCAGAAGCTGGATAAAAGGCCGTGAGTTCCCCCTCCTCTCTCTGCTTCTAAAGGAGATCAAAGTCTCCTTGCTTTGGAAGTTGCTGTGTGAGATCAGATAGCTCTCCAGCTGCCTGATGGCGTGCTGCAAGCTTTGTCGTCATTTGCTTGGCCTTATCTGTCCTTGCCTGCTCCACTTGAACAATAAATCTCTGCTGATTTGCTCCTTGGGCTTCTTACAGGCCTCCTGTGGTAAATCTGGCGAAGAAAGTTCTGAAGGAAACAGTGGAGGTAAAAGAACTAACCTTGATTTTCTGTATCATCTCTTTGATTGTGCTGTTAATAAGCTTGGGATAAAGGATCCATTTTGTCCATGTAGAAGCCACTGTGGTCATAGACCAGCCCATCTATAGAACCACAGTATCTGCTTCAACGTGCTTTCCTTGACGGTCTCCTAGAAACACTATTGATGCCCTGGGACTCCTGGAATTGGACAGGAGAGGGAGGGTGGAGGCCCATGTGCTTCTTGCTGATGATTTTGCCCCAGGTGTGCTTGGCAAATACCACATGGAGCTGACCACAAGGGCTGGGGGTCAGCTGAGGTGGCTGTTCCCAGCCTTGCTGGGGGCAGTGTCCTGCCTTCCAGGCACTGTTCCACATGAGCCCTAGTGGGAGGTTGGAAGCTGCTGGTTTTCAGCCTGACATGTGGTATGGCAGTAGCCATCATCCTAAATAGCTGTCTGTGTTATTAGTGCTGCGTGTATGTGGACTCCTTTAACCATCACGATCTCCTGAATGGGCTTTTCTTGGGGTTTTTTTGTGGGACAGAACTGGGCAGATGATGTGGAGGATGATGCTCTTAAAGGACTCTTGCCAGCATTCATCAGAAACTCTGTTCTCTCCAAGAAGCCGTCTTTGGGCAGCTTGCTGGGTCCCCACAAGAACACGGGCACTGTAAGTATGACTGTCCAGTTGGTGAGTGTGTTCAGGGCTGGCAGTGCCACCTCTGTCCTGAAGTGACCCTGCAGGAGGAAGTGAACCAGGCTTTTACCTTGCCACATATAGTGTGTGGAAAATAAATCTTGGAGCACAACCTGGCTACTTCCCAGTCCTGCAGAGCTCCAGGGATGACAGATGCTCATTCCCTTCCTGGCAGCAGACTAAGTGGCTCTCTCCGTCCTATTCCTCTGCCTTCTTGGAGCTTTGGGTGTTTTCCTTGTATTCCTCTGTCCCAATGACAAAATCCTAAGCCTTGGTTGGAAGGCTCAGCTTGCCTTAAGAAGTGCCCGAGATTCCCAAACTTTATTAATACCCTTCAGTCTGTCTTTTTCCAAAGGTGAGGGCTTAGCACAAGTGCTGAGTTTCCAGGTGCTTTAACCCCTCTCCAAAAGCTGTGGCCTGCACAGCTCTCCCTTGCCCATAACCAACACGAGGAGATGTAGCCATGGCTCTGTGCTGCTGCTCCAGGCTCATTTGTTTCTCTTTTCTAGGTGAGGACAGGGTATGACGGCATGGGAGGCAGAACGAAATTCATACAGCCTGTATCCTTTCCTGCAGCTCCTGTGGCAGTAGGGATGCTGTGGGCACCTCATTTCTGTTTCTCCTCTTTGGTCTCAGCCATCTTGGGGACTCCTCTGCCCCCCAGTCAACAAAAAATGGACAGGGACCCTCAAGGAACTATCTGATTTCTCTCTGACTGGGAACAAGTCTGAGCTCAGCAAAGGCGTCAAGGACCTGAACTTGGTGGGAGCACCTGTGGCTCGTTCAGGGGAGCACATCAGCTAGAAATCAGTGCAGTTTGCAGGGACTGCCTGTGCCCTTGAGATCTTGGAGCAGCAAGTGTGGCACAGCCTCTTCCTGGCCATGTGCCTGCCAGCCCATGCAGCCGGAGCCTTCATTCCTGCGGGATGCTGCTGCTCCTCTGTGGTGAGGAGTGGCTGGGCTGAGCTCACCCTGCTGCTGTGGAGCTGTTTCTTCTTTGGGGTTGCTCCTGCAGGCTCTGGCTGCTTTGCCTTTCCCTGCACAGTGCACAGGCTCTGAATGTCTTGAAGCTCAGATATAAACACTTAAATGCTGTTTTGTGTGAGGGGGTAGCACAGAATCACCAAGGTTGGAAAAGAGCTCTAAGATCACAGAGTCCCCCGGCTCTGCTAAGCCCCCCACTGAACCGTGTCCCTCACCACCATATCTACGTGTCTTTTGAACACTACCAGGGACAGTGATTCCACCATGTCTCTGCGCAGCCTGTTCCAATCCTTGACCACGCATTCAGTGAAGACATTTTTCCTGATATCCAATCTAAACCTTTCCTGAGTGCGAAACATTCCTAGACTCATGGGACAGGTGCGTGTCTGTGAAAAGGTAGCAAAGCCCGTGCTGTCCTGCAGAAAGTTTTTCCTTGGGTGTAGATGTATGGCTGGGTCCTAGGTCTGTCGTTCAGGCTGACCTGCAGCAGGTGTTGGATCCCTTGTGTCCCAGGGCACTGGTCTGTGCTTTCCTTTACAGTTTCACCTCCAGACAAACCTGTCCGAAATCCGTCCGTTAGCAGTGAAGAGCAGGAAGAAGGTGTCCAGGCCAGCATCTGCAGCTCCTTCCACATCTTCCTCCAGCAGCAGCCAGGCCAGACTGGACAGTTTCCTGCAGTGAGAGCCCCTGGCTTCCTGGGAGAGGCTGAGAAGGGGCCGCAGGGAGAGCACACTCACTCAGAGCCTGGCACAAAGCAATGTGCAGCCACCACTGTGTGGGGCTGCTGTTTGCAAAGCACTGATGGTGCCTTGTGGGTAAGACGAGCTGCCCTCTGCAGAATCCTGGCCTTGCAGCAAGCCGACAGGAGACCAGACCTCTGGATAATGCTTGGACTGAGTTACCCACCTCATTTTACCACTCCTTTTTTCATGCAGAATCAACAGGATTTTTGTGTTCTGGCCTGCTCAGAGCTTTGCCGTTGCTGCTGCTTTGGGCTCTCAGACACTAGACCCCAGGTGGAACTGCGTTTCTTGGATGCAGCCACAAGCTAGAGGTGTGGGAAGGATAACTGGGATGGGAGTCTGGGGAGGAGCAAGGAGAAGGGACCTGGACCAACTCCATGCCTGATGTAAATAGTTCCCAGACAGTTTCCTGGAGGAAGAAGTGTGCAGAGCAGGCTGTGTTGCTGTGGGGTGTCTGTATATTCATCATCAAATTAAACACATTCCCTTGACCACAGGCCTGTGTGGGCTGGGGAGACCCACAGCTGGGCCTGGGGGCTGCGCTGCCCTGCCCTGGTTTGGGCCATGAAGTCCACTGAGTTCTTGCAGGCTTGGCACTGAAACTGCTGACTGGGGAGAAGGGTGCTGAGGTGATCCCCTGCCCTGCTTAGAAGCAGAGATAGGTGTGCTGATGTGACTGTACTTGGCGCATGTTTGTGTGAAGCTTGTTTAGGAATTTCTATTTTTTAATAAGATTACAGAGTATTTTTGTTATTTTGTAACTGTTCTGCCTAGCGATTTGAGGGTTTGGAATGGCCTGAAGAAGTGCTGAAGAATGGCCTCCTTCAGGGGAGGGGGAGACTGGTGGAGCTGAACCTGTCTGGGCTTCTTCAGCTTGGAGACATGGAACAGGAGATCCCCCCCCTGCCCCCTGAAGCAGGGCTGTCTGAGCTGCAAGGAACAGACATGGTGAGGCACCTAATACAGCACTCTATTGTGCAAATCTGATGTTTCCCATTTCCAGCTGCTTCAGGCCGGAAGTCTTAGTACCTGGACTGGCTAAAAAATGTGTTTTTAGGGAATAAAATATACTGCTGTGCACACTTGTTAACAAAAGTGGCTTCTGAGTATTTTCTACCCTATTGCAGCTCAGGGTGGAGGGCTGAGCTCGGGTGCTGAGTGTGGGGTGATTGATGTGCCTGACCCTTCAGAAACCTGTGTTGCCAGCTCTCAGGAGACAGGCCCCTTGTGCAGGGAGGGGCTGTGCTGGGGTGAAGCCATGAGGGAAACCGAGGCCCACCTCCAGGGCAGCAAACGAGGCAAATGCCTGCGGAGCATGACCTGTGTCTCACTTGCATCACTTGGGGCTGACTGCAGAAGGATGTGGAATCCAGGAAGAGTTTGGAGGAGCCAGGAGGAGAAGGTTCAAAAGGCTGGAAAACATGCTTGAGGTGAAGGAAAGCAGGGGCTTAATTAGGCAGAGTTAATTCTGCAGAGGAGAAGGAAAGGGTCTGCAAGTGATCCTCTTGGGTGGGGCCCTTGTCCCTTCAAGGTAGGTACTCTGTGTGTGTAAAAATGGGAGATTTGCTCTGGATCTCTCTGGCCTGAAGCAGGTTCAGGGAGACCCGTTTAAGGGGGTGGCAGTGGAGGTCTGGGTGTGTATGGCTGGTGAGGACATGTCATCTGCCCATGGTGGGGTGCTGGAGAGCTGGTGCTGTGTCTGCCCAAAAAGGTAGAGCATGTCCCAGCCTGCAGTGGAGGGGGGTTGAGAGGGGTTTTCAGGGCTGTCCTGCTCTAGCCCTGGTTTGGGGACCTGTCAGAGCCTGGGGAAGGAATTTGCACCTGATCAAGGCAGCCTTGTCCCCTTCTCAGCTACAGCTCCAGGTCCAACCTGTCGATGAAGCTCAGCCCCATGGCTGTGTGGCTCAGGGTCCCTCCCAGCCCAGACAGCAGTGCCTGTGTGAGCTGGACTTGGTTTCTGTTAGACTTCTGCTGGGTCTGTGGCTCCCCAGTGCTTTAATCCGATTTCTAGTGGAAAACAAAATCATCCTGGCCCAAAAAATCCCTGTGCTCTGACTGTAGCGAGCAGAGGAGCTGGGATAGTCCCCCTCTGCTCTTGTGAGACCCCACCTTGGAGTGCTGTGTTCAGCTCCAGGGCACCAATGTACAAAGGATGTTCCAGCTCATTCCAGCAGCTTCAGAGGAGGCCATGGAGATGCTCTGAGGGCTGGAACACCTCTGCTGTGAAGACATGCTCAGAGAGCTGGGGATGTTCAACCTGGAGAAGGCTCCAGGGAGACCTTAAAGCCCCATCCAGTGCCTAAAGGGGCTCCAAGAGAACATATCACCCCAGGAGAAAAAAACAAACCAAAACAAGTATTTTGTTTGCTCTGTCCACCTGATCATTCCTGACCCCTTTGATCCATTCCTGCACTCTCACTTTCCATGGACTTGGCGCTTCTGGAAGTTGTTTCTGACGTGGTTTTGTTCTAGTTTACTGCACATACGTGTTGCAGCCGCCCAGAGCTGAAGCTGTTTTACTCTTCCTCAGTGATTTCAGCTCCTCCAAAGCTGTCTTCCTCCTATATTACATCTGCCCCACCTGCTCCCTGTGGGACAGCAGCAAGCTCCAGCTGCCGGCACCCCCTTCCCTGGGCTCTGGGGGATGCCGAGCCGGCAGGGAAGGGGCAGAGGTGCCGTTTTCCCGGGGCTTGTAGGAGCCGGTTTCTATTTCGGTGCGAGCAGAGGTGAGACCGGCCCCGATTTCCCGTTTATTTTGGGATTTAGCGCGTGTGTGTTGACTCACAGCCCATAAAAAGCAGCCGCCGGGCTGTGTCGGGTCTCGGCTCCGGCTGCCGCTCCCCGCCGGGGTCCCCCGAGGGGGGTTCTCCCTGTGCCCTCTGGTGTGGGCAGCGGGGACCCCTTCCTGGGGACACACTGACACCGCACTGCTAATTACCGTTAATTACCGCCGCCCTCGTTAACTGCGGGTGCGGCGTGGCTGTGCCCCGGGGGGGCTGGGGCGCTCCCGCGGGCACCGCTGCTCTCTGACGTCACGGGCAGCCTGTGACCTCACACCGAGAGGGTGCGCCCGTTGGCTGAGCGCCGTGTGACGTCATGGGACGGAGGTGGTTGCGGGAGCATCCTGTGACCCCCCTGGGGCAGCCGTGAGCTCACGGGCTGAGCACGGAGCTCAGGGAGAGCGTGTGAGCCCGTCGTTTGGGCCCTGCGAGGTCAGGGAAGGGCAGCGATGGTCGCGGGCTGGGCGCTGGGTGACCCTGAGGGCAGGCCGCGGGCATTGGCTGGGGCTCCATCGCTGTGACCTCACGCCGCAGCCACTCTGCTCACAGCACATGTGACCTCACGGGAGCCAGTGCCCGGCTGTGGGTGACAGCCTGGGACAGCCTGTGACCTCATTGGCCGGGAGCGTGTGACATCTCAGGGAGCGGGACAATCGTTGGCTGGCAGGGTGTGGCATCCCAAGGCAATCCATGACCTCACAAGAGCCTGGGACACTCACTGACGGTCAGGGAGGGACATTCTGGGGCAGCCCATGACATCGTGGGGGCGGCAGGTGCTCACTGGCTGTCAGACTGACATCACGAGGGAGTCAATGACCTCACAAATGCTCGAGGCACTGATTGGCTGGCAGGGTGTGACCTCTGGAAGGAGAAGAGCTCTCATTGGCTGGCAGGGTGTGATGTCCTGGGGCAGCCCATGACCTCATGGGAAGGGGGGTGCTCATTGGCTGCCAGGCTGTGACGTCCAGGGGCAGCACACGAGTTCATTGGTGGATGGCATGTGACGTCCTGCAGCAGCACCCGTGACCTCACGGCCGAGCAGGCCGCCCATTGGCTGCCGGGTGTAACCTCATGCGTGACGTCACGGCGGGCCAGCGGCCCATTGGCGGCGGGCGCGGGCTGTCGCGTGGCGCCGCCTGGCGGGCGCCGGGTGCGGGTGCCGCGCGTCTCCCATTGGCCGGCG
>VZRE01005804.1:0-43315 GCA_013396775.1 Cephalopterus ornatus | reverse complement strand
ACCGAGGGGAGAGCAGGTGCGGCTGCGGGGGGGTGGGCAGCAGGGAGAAGGCAGGTGAGGAAGGTGCAGTGGGGCTCGGGGAGATGACAGAGCCACCCGAGGCAGGTCACTGTGGGAGGGGGCAGCCCCGGGGGAGCTGGCGGCTCCAGGACACTCATGGGTGCTGGGGAGGGCGAGGGTGCAGATTGTGGCTGGGTGCAGGAGATGGACAGCATGCCCTCAGGGACCAGTGCGGTATTTGGGGGGCAGGAGAAATCGGGGTGCTGCCTGCTGCGCAGAGGTGCAGCGGTGAGGAGAGGGGGGTTGGAAGGAGGGAGGGACATGGTTCAGGGTTGGGGGGTCTGGTCGGGGTTGGGGGGACAGTGCCTGGCAGCACATGGCTGACAGCACCGGGGCGTGTGAGCACCCCAAATGTGGCCACCCCAAATGTGGCCATCCCGACTAGAGCCAGCACCAAACGGGAAAGGTCGTTATGTAACAGGAGGGACGTGCAGCCCTGCCAGGAGTCGTCGGTGCAAAACCTCGCGGGGAACCGCGCCGAGCCACTCTCCCTCTGCCAGGCAGTGCCAGCCAGGAGGGAGACGCTTCGGAAGCGGGCGTGGGATTGGATATATTCCCTTAGGAAAAAAAAGCTATTCCTAGAATATCATCCTATCTGGAAAAATATGAGATGAGGAGCAGGAAGTTGCATGGAAGGATGTGGGGGACTCGGTGGGTGCTCTGCCCTTGGCGCGTGGCGGTGTTCCGGGCTGCCCGCCTTGCCTGGGCAGTGAGGAACGCTGCTGGTGCTGCCCATCGTGTTGCTTTGAAGGGGGAAAATCCAGGCAGGAGCCTGGGCGGGAGGCTGCAGTCTCGCCTGGTGGTGGGTTTCGTCTCACTGGGCTGCAATCGCCGCTCACAGGCAGCACCGTAACATCCAGGCAGGATTCAGGGATGCTACAGGGCAGCCAAGCCACGGGCACACTGCTGTCTGTGAGATCCCTGCGAGCTTTCACACAGGGAGCGTGAAAAAATACCCCTGAGTGAAATCGTGCTTTTTTTCCTTTACGGTTCTCCCAGTTCCCCTCACTAGAGAGTCGTGGACTCCTCTGCTTCAGGCTCTGCCAGTGAGAAGTTGTTCGTAGCTGCTTGTAGCAATTTAAAATTAAATACCTGCGGGGCTGTTTAGGCCGCTGTAACGAGCCGAGCCGAGGGAGCCATGCAGGTCTGCTGTCTCTGTCTGATTTTGGCACTGCTCTCCCATTACTGCCCGGGTCTGTGTTTACTGTTGTACAGGACTGGGGGTCCCAGGGGCTTGGGGGGTCCTGGAGCACACAGGGCTGGTGGATGGAGCAGCACAGTCCAGCAGCGCCAGCGACCGCGCTCCTCTCCTGCCAGAAACGCCAGGTTGTTTTTTCCGGCCATGCTCCAGCCTTTGCACACTGAGCTGATGCTCCTGGGCCTCTTGGGAAGCTGCTGCCGGGGAGCTGCCCTCCCTTGCAATTAATTAAGGCAATTAAAGAGGTGGGCCGTGCGGGGCTCTGCTGCGGAGCGGCAGTGGGATGGGGATGGTGCTGAGCTGTGCCAGTGGCTAAAACCTGAGCGTGGGAGGGGTGTGGGGAGCTGAGATAACACTGAGGGCTTTTAATTCAAGGTAACAAAGGGAAAATGAAGGAAAAAACAGGCCTCAAGAAGAAAGTCGTCTTTGTGAGGTGCAAGAGTGGGCACGTAAGATAGACCAGATGCTGTGAAAGGTTTAGCACAGCATGGCTCGTGCTGGCTGAGCAGCGAGTGTGCGGTGAGAAAGGAGCTGCTTCACAAATCCCAGGTGACCAGGGAAAGTGAGTTTCTCTTAATGTCTCAGCAATTTTTTTTCCCTCTGAATTAAGTAACCTAAATCCACACACAAGCCAGTGAAAACCATAGTAGTGTGACTCTCCTGTGTCAGTTTTCACTATTTGCTTTGTGTTACACAGGGAAATACTCTGAATATCTTATAGGGAGTACCCTTGATTTCAGGGTCTTCGTTTTAAATCCATAATAACAGTTTCTAGGGAACTGTGCATACACTGTGGAGAGACTTCAGAGAATAGAAACCATCCCATAGAAGTAACATCTCACCAGGTTACAATATTTACCACTATTTATAAACTTTGATTTCCTGCTTGTGTGCTTCAGCGAGGCTCAGGGGAGCTGGAAGTTGGATGGAAGCTGGGAGCAGTGCTCAGCCATGGGGCATTTTGGCTCTGCCAGCGGGATGCAGCTCTGGAAAAGGCCATTGTGGTGCAGGATTGTATCAGGTGAGGCGTTTTCAGTGCAGACCTCACCCTTGTGCCAGGTGCTGCTGCAATCCCACCTGAGGGGCTTGTGCCCTGCTCTGGTACTCAGGCAAGGAGAGGCTGCATCAGAGGAGAGAGAGAAGGATTGCTGCTGGTCTGCCTGGACAAACAGAGCCTCTGTGGCCTGAAAGGAGACGAAAAGCTAGAGTGTCGTTAACCTGTAGGATCAAAGGAACCCAAATTGGCTGCAGTTGCATTTAGACTGAAAACTTTCCAGTGCCCGGCAAGTCCTAGTCTGCTCCTCCAGAGAGACCCCCTAAGCAAAAAGGACAAGCTCATTTCATGGTGCAGCTTGATGGATGGATGAAAAGGGGCTGGATGGCAGAGCAGGGATGCTCCCAAGTTCAGAACCGTGGCTTGGGCCACAGTGCTTTAGATGGCTGGTTTTTCTGGTATCCTGAAGAGAGACTTCATTGCTGCTTCTGATCGTATTTGTGTCTGATTTATGCCTGATTCATTCAGGTTTTCAGCCTCTCTGCTGCTCAGCTGTGGAGCTCGTAAAAGACTCTTTTTGACACCTGGATGCATGAGCTCAAGCTGAAGGATGGGAGGGGGTCAGAGGGTTGGTCTCCTGGGGAGCATTGAGGACTGGCCACAAATTCAGGGCTGGCAGAGAGAGCAGCAGTGCTTTTGTCATCACTGTTTCTCTGGAGCTGGCAGATGCACGTTGCCAGCGGTCAGGTTGGGTGCTGGGCTGCAAGGCTGGGAGGGAACTTGTTTTCCACAGTGTGTGTCATACCCCAGTATTTCTTAAGCTTCAAGGTAGGTTTGCTGCGAGCTGAAGGTCTTGAACTGACCAAGAAGGGAAGTTTTCAGTACTGAATGGCAGCACCTCCCCCGTGGGCTGCACCTGCTCCCCTAGATCCTGCCCTTGGCTTGGAACAACATCAAGGCGAGTGTTGGTCTCATTTACCCCACTGTTACATTCAGCATCGCTTTGTTTGGCACGTGGTGGAGCTTGAAGTAAAAGATCTGGTGATAGGAAGGAGTATAGGAGGATCAGAACTGAAAGAGAGAGCCCTTTAAATTAGAGAAACTTTGGTAAAACCAGTGCAGTGCGGATGTTCCCTTCTTCCTTTTCTCACTTGTGTGTGCTGGGTATAGGCTTGCCATAAGTACCATCACAGTAAGAGGCAATAAGTACATACATATAGGTAATTAAAAAAGCCCCAAAACAAACGAGTTTGACCATTTCTTTTTTAAATGGGCACTTTTCCCAAGTTTGCAGAAACGAGCAGTCAATGTCCATTTTCATAAAGCTATGCTAGAAATAAAACCAGGCTGTGTGACGGGAAGTCAGGCTGTGCACAGGGCTCTCGCCCAGAGAGCCAGCTCTGTGCTCATTTCCATGCTCTGCTCTCCCCAAAGGGTCTGAGCAGGATGGGAGGCAGAGGCATCACTGGCAGAGGCATTGCTGGAAAACTCAAAATATCAAAGTAGGCTTTTCCTGGCTGAACCACGGACTGGCACTCTGGAAAAGCCTGACACACGTGCGCTTAGTGAGTACTATTTGGTCTAAGACATTTGGAGGGCCAGGAGAGAGCTGAGGCTGGGTTTAAGTGAAGTTTAACAGATACACAACATTTCGAGCTCATCAAACTTGTGTGAGCAAAATAGAAAGGAAAAGGAGGAGTGGAAAATGGTGTATGTGACGGATCAAGTCAAAATATTTGCGGTGTTAAATACCCCTCTGGGCTTCAGTTCGTCCTCCCTCCTGTGATGGGCAGGTGGTGCTGGCTGTGGCGTGGCGCTTTGCATACTTTTGATGGCTCTGACAGCAACCATTAGGCCACTGAGTCCAGACGGCACAATTCTGGGTGCTTAAGTAACTCCAAAACCTCTTCTGCGAATGTGCTCATCAATATTCACAGCGTTTGGCATCAAATATTAATGCCTTTATTTCCAAAACAAATACACAGATTTGCAATCTGCTTCACAGGTTGGGGTTTTCTCACTGCTGGAACCAGCCTGGGTGGCACGCTGGGGGTATGGCTCTTTACCCCTTGCTTTTGCTGGGCTAAGGGATCCTGGGGATGTCCCTACAGCGTCCACTTCTGCTCAGAAAGAAGGATGTAGAGGAATTTGGGAGGGTTGAATTCCTTTGCTGTGTTGGCTTGTGCTGTTTGGAGGACTCTTTGGCTCCTTCTGGCACAGTTTTATTTCCTTTGCACTGGAAATCCCAGTGCTGATGGTCAGCCTTCTAGTGGAAGGTGTCCTTGCCCATGGCAGGGGGTTGGAACAAGATGATCTTTAAGGTCCCTTCCAACCCAAACCATTCTATGATTCTTGTGCTGATGCTCAGGAATGGTGCCACAGCTCGAGTGACCATTGGAGCCAGTGGGTCCCTCCACACCATGGGTCACCCCAGGCAGCACAATGGGCTGACTTCTGCCTCTCCACTTCTGCTTCTCCCAAATGCCTGAATAAAACTGTTTCTTCTCTCTGCCGTGTGAATCGAGCACATACTTGATGTTTCCCATCATGTTTCCAATTCAGTGCAAACAGATAGTCAGTGCTGTGGCATATTCCCACAGCTTATGTGAGTTTGGGGAATACTTGATGTGCATCTGGACAACCTGGCAGAACACCACAGCCTGCCTGCCACACACCCAGCCTCTCTGCACAGCCGTCCTCAGCTTCCCCAGCCAGGGCTCACTGCTGACCAAGGATGTTTTTCCAGAAATCCTTTTCCAATATTAGACTAATTTCCTAGAGTTGACCCTTGGGAAGGATGGGACAGGCAGTCAGGGTGCAAACAGCACTTCCCAAGAACTGATAGCTCATTAGGGTGAAGTGGCTCCGTGGCAAAGGCGTTCTGGTTTTTCACTGAACGTGGCACTAAGATTATCACGCCGTCTTTGCTAATGAGCGTCGCTGCTCCAGGATGTTCCTCAAGTTTTTTTTTGGCTGGTGAGTGACAGCAAGTGCTGATGGTCACCCCACTCCCACACATCGTAAACCGTTACTCTTCTTGAGATTGAGATTGTCACTGTTGAGCCATCCCCATGTTTTCAGATGTCTGTTTGAATGACAGATTTGTTATTTTTGCATCAATCTGTGGGCACGACTGTTCTTACGGACAAGGGGTTTTTTGTGTTTTTGAGTGCCTGGAGGTGCTGAGCTCCAGTGTGACCCCGAGGCGCTGCCGTGCAGCCTGTCAGTCATGGCTGGGCACGCCGTACCGCTTTTCACGTCACTGATGCTGGGAAGTTTTTATGAGAACAGTGAGCTGGCTCCTTGCTGAGAGCACCCAGCACCTCCAGCCAGCTATTTAGGAGCCTACAAGAGTGAGCAGCATCGCTGCATCCTGTTAACACTGGCCTGTGCTTTATGACAGGGCCAAAGGCATGTCCCTGGGGGGCTCCTCACCCATGTTCTGCTCATGTTTAAAACCAGAGATGACTTAACTACACTGGTGGTGGTGTCTCCCTGACTCTTGGCCTCTTTGTAGCTTTCCTAGTGTGTGTTTGATATCAAAGAGAGACTCCAGCCCATTAACAGACTGGGGACAAGTTGATGGGGCAGGAGACAGTAGCTCCCTGCCCAAGCTGAGCTCCCCAGAGGCAAATCAAGAAAAGCCCCTCTGAATGTGATTTTTATTTTGTTTTCTCTTTTTTTTTTACAATTTATTTAAGTGCCATGGTTTGGCTGGAGATGAGGAAGGTGTGTGTCCTCCAGCCTGGCTGCTGGTCCTGGGTGGTAAAGATCATTACAATGGCTAGCAAAGGCAAACCAAAATCTGGAGTTCAGAGGTCCAAGCTAATCAAATGGCAGTGAAATGTATGTTGACAGCGATCATAAATAATTGTAGAAGCGGTTTACCAGAGGGTGTAATGGGATATATGATCACAGAAGGCTTAAATAAAAGCCTCGCCTCCAAAAATATACATTCCCCCTCAGCCCAAAACTATAGTTTCTGTGATAAGCAGCAGATTAGCCATTCTTACTGGCTTCATTCCCCCCTGAAGATGTGATTAAATAGTTTGGTGCATTCTCTTTTGTCAAAAATGATTTAGTTGTGTTTCTAGGTCATTGTCTATAGAAGAAAAATGTGCGTATATTTATTGCGGTTGAGTGACTTAGGCATCTTCCAAGAAGAGCTACAACAAAACCCCTCTCCTGGCCCATCTATCCCCAGACATCTCTCCCTGTCCGTAGCATCTGCTGCAGCAACAGTCCTTCCTGAAAACCCACTCAACAGCCTGCCCTTGTCTTCCTCTTGCATCGTGATGGAAGAGCATTTACACTTCTCTCTAGAGCAACAAGAGGAATGTCTCCACTTGGAGACTGTTAGTGCTCCCTGATGGTGGGCGTGGTCGTCCAAGACCCAAGTGACTGTAGTGGGGTGTGTAAGGTGCCGGTGGGCAAAGGTGGGAGCACAGGACCAGGGGAGACCTCTGGGCCATTACCCACTGGTAACATGCCATGACACCCCCACTAATAAGGTAACAACTAAGATCTTAAATGAGATACTCTTCTCCTATGGCTGGGAGAGCCGGGGATGTTCAGCCTGGAGAAGAGAAGGCTCCAGGGAGATCTTAAAGCCCCTTCCAGTGCCTAAAGGGGCTCCAAGAGACCTGGAGGGGCACTTTGGACAAGGGCCTGGAGTGACAGGGTAAGGGGGAATGGCTTCACACTGACCAGACGGTCAGAACACAAAGCTGAGCCTCTGGAGATGATGTGATGGTCGCACCCTGGTCCACCATGCCCCTCTCCATGCTCACGGCCAAGTGGTAAAGAAGGACATGGACATCAAGTCTGCTCACTCCATGGCAGTTATGCAGTGACTTCCTGAGTTGCAGCAGCCTCTGCATGCACTCCTCGGACCATGAGGAGCTTTTTCTCTGCTCCTCGAATGCTGCTGAGGCCATCCCTGTGTTTCTCAGCAGTATCTCATTCTCTGTCAGCAGGCTTCAGTGCTGGGCTCTGACTTCTGCCTGGGATGTCCTGCAGCTTCTGAGCCCCTGTGTGAGGTGCAGTTTGTCATCTCCTGTGACTTGCTGCCCACCACACCTGCAGCCATCTGAGCCTCTTCTGCTGCTCATGCTTAGGTGCTGCTCATGCTTAGGTGCTGCTCATGAGAAGACCATCTCCTGCCCTCCTCTCAGAGAGTTTCTCCCTTTTTTGACAGCTATAACTAAGAGCAAGCAGGTGCTGTATGGAAAACGCATCCATGCTGCTTGGGAAATGTTGCTGAATTCTGAGGGGTTTGGGGCAGGTATAACTAACCACTCTTCGCTTGGCTCTGGGACCTGACAGGGACCATAGTGTTTCAGACATGACAAAGCACTTTCCCATGCTGAGTAGCTTTCAGATGAGGATTTGACAGCTCCTCTGAAGGCCGTAGAAGGAAAATCACCGTGAACCAAAATGTTGTTCGGTGCAGATGTGACAAAATCCCGTGTTTCAGCCGGGGCATCCGGGGTTGGCAGGGCCTCCTCCATGCAGGGTGCCAGAAGCAGAGACGGCTGTGTGGGTCTTACAGGGTAGGGACACTTGCAGAGGCCAGATGTCAATAGCTGAGAGCAGCCTTCGAACCTTTTTTTCTCTTTGTTTCCTTGCCTGCCAATAGAATATTGCTTTTTAGCCCGTTTTGAGTCTTTCCTGGCTATGGGGGCTCACAGGCTTCTCCAACTGCTGAGAGAATGTGGAGCTGAGAGGCTCAGAGCCTTGTTCCAGTGGACATCCATTTGCAGAATCGGTCCTGAGGGTTGTAGCATCATAAATGTGGGGATTTATTTTGAAATTTGCCTTTATTTATGGATTTTGAGATCTTTTAGGAGATGCTTTAAGTACGCAACCACTCCTGGCATGGACTCAGGGTGCTCCATCCTTCGAAGTTGTATGTGGGTGTGAAGTCAATGTTAGACGTGTCTTCTTCAGCTATTAAATTAATCCAGAGCGTCCTGCACCTCTCAGCACCCCACCTGACACCCAACTGGGTCTGCCATGGGCTTCCCAGTAGGAGAGAGAGTATGTTCATAGCTTGTGCCCTTCCTTCATCAGTCTAGACGTGAGAAACGCAAAGAGATTTTGCCATATTTAATGTCTCGAGAAGGGTGGAACTGTGCGTGGGAATTACTTTCAAAGATTGACATGTTGTAGCTGTTAACCACTTTTTCTTTTTTTTTATTATTATTTAACCAGAAAAACCAGATTGCAGCCCAGGAAAAACAACATTTTTTTTTTTTTCTTTCATCTCCTAAAGAAAACATTTCAGTTATAGATATGTGAAGTTATCAGTTATAAAATAGCAATAGTTGAAAATTGGAAATGTATAATAAGTTCTTAAGGGACTTGGTAATTTGCCTTCCTCTTGTGAAAAAAACCCAAATCAGCTGATAATACAAAGCTTGTGAAAGGCTGGGGAAAATGCAGAGCTGAACTAGATCTTTTTCCACGTCGACTCTGGACTGTACTTTTTTCCTTTGATGAAACATGAAATTACTTTTAATTTATTTTGTTTCAATCCTAGTTACATAAACTATTATTTGATTGTACAGCTGGACTGAAAAACTGTAGGAGGTCTCACATTTAGGATTTTGCTGCCTCTCTCTCATTAAGCCTACAGCCTGATTTCTTTAAATGCACCTATTAATCTTCTTAGGGAGACAAATTGTTGTTTGGTTGGGTTTTTTCTCTCTTTATTTCCTTTTTTTTTTTTTTTAAACACTAAACTCCCAGTTAACTGCCAGAGAAAACACCGGTGGTTTGCAGCCTTTCCAGGTACGGCTGTGCTGCAGTTGGGCACCGTGATGCCGGCGTGTGGTGCCTTGGCCAGGCTGGGTTTAGTCTGGTTGGCTTAAACACCGGAGATGTTCACAGCCTGAGCTGTTCTCATCATGCTCAGCAATAACCTCAGAGTCTACAGGATGGAGTAAATGTATTTTTTTTCCATTTTAATTTTTCAGTAGGCTGTTTCAGTAGTTCCTCTGTGGCAGCTTGCCAGAGAAGTGGCTGCCCTGTTCCTGGAAGTGTTCAGGGCCAGGTTGGACGGGTCTTAGAGCGACCTCATCTAGTAGAAGGTGTCCCTGAACATGGCAGGGTGTTGGAATGAGATGATCTTTAAGGTTTCTTCCAGCCTAAACCATTCTGTGATTCTGTGAATTTCTGTTGTATTATTAATTGCCAGTCTGGGACTTGCAGGGTTCTGGGTTTGAGACCCGTTAATACAGTCCTTGTAGGACCAGCAATAGGATGCAGAGAACCTTGTGTTGTCTTTGAAGTGAGAAGATCTTTCCTGTATTTCCTTTCAGGTGCCTCAGCTTTGTCATCTCCTGCCCCACTATGCTAAGACACCTTATTTTGGGTTTCTTTTTCCCCGCTCGTTGCAGGATTTCCCAACACCCCGGGCAGGTGTCGGCAGCGATGCTTTGAAACGCTGCTCTTGCAGACCTTCTCCGTGCTCCTCTGTTCCTCTGCTGGGAATGGCTCTTGGGAGGGTGGGGGAATCGCTGTCAGACTGGAACACATCCGTGGGCTGCATTGGCTCTAATATGAACCTGGGAGATGTCTGCAGCAGATAGCGCGGGAGCACATTGTGCCGGGGCCGGCAGCTCTCCGTAAGCACTCCTGACGCCGGTGGACGTGAGGAGGTGATGCTGGGTGCTGCTCACTGCTGTAAATCAACCATCCCTTTGTATTCAGGGCAGATCTGTAGTGCCAAGGAATGGAAATTTCCAAGCCTTCCTCCTTTTCCTGCTTGCCTGTAAGTTGTTGTGGATGTTTTGCCTGGGAATCCTTTACCTGGGGACCACACCAGGAAGAGAGGTTGTTTCCATTTATATAGGGTGTATTATATAGAACCTTTCTTGGTGGTGGTGATTCTCAGAGCAGGTAAAGCCCATTTGCCACTGTAGTAGGTGAGGTTTTGCCTGGTTGCACACTGCAGTAACAACAGAACAGCAGTTCCTTTTGGAGTGGAATGATGATCCCTATCACTATGTTATATGCCACTGGTAAAAATAAGGTATCCAGAAACATCCCTCTGGGAGGAAACTCTAAAAATGTGCCTCCTTAGGCGTCCCTCTTCTGCTTTATTTTATCTGCCTTCCTCATCTTCCAGTGTCTCCTCCTCCTGCATTGTTAATGGATGTTAAGCACTGGTTAATGGATTAGGATAGGATTCCTATTGGCTGTACAACTCAGTTTCACCCAGCCCATGCTGGTAATTACAAGTTAATTTTGATTTATCATTAACTGAAAATACAGGCCCAAACACTCCGAATTCACAAAATATCACATCTTTCTTTTTCTTTGAAATACATGAACAAAAATCAACCAGCTGCTCTGGGTAGGAATAAAGTGCCTTTTACTTATCAACATGTCTAAAATATGCTTCACTTATCAACTAAGCATCTCAAGCCTTAAATTTTACCTGCTGCCATTTCTGCCGAGCTATGCCTTCCGAGGCTTCCGTGAGAACAGATCCATCAAATATGCAGATGCCTGTGTCTCTTTGGGGACAAATGTTCTGGGCTGAGGTATGTGCAGCAGGGAAATGCAGGCAGGGACAAGGCTCCTCAAAGAATTGCAGATGCTGGAGAAGTGTTTTCCTTTGATCCTATAAAGAATTTGGCAGGGGAATTTCAGACTCTCCTATTTCAAAAGTGCATTTAAACTGAGCAGCTTTGAAATACTGAAGTTGATGCTGTCTCTGACAGGACTGGTAATGTGTTATTCCTTGGGTTTGCTTTACCTTTCTTGTTGTGAATAACGAGCTTTACACACAAAAATGTAATTAATTCCAGGTTTGGTTTGCCATCCACATTTCAGTTTTCGATTCAAATCTCTGAAAACCAGAAAGTGCAAGTCTAAGACACACAAACACCAATACTGACCCCATCCTGTGCCAGCCCCAGGGCAGTGTCCCCACCAGCCACTTGCAATCCCAGTCCTGTCTCCAATAACAGACATTATGTGTGCTGGTGTGGAGAATGTCAGGGATGGAGAAACCTCTAAAGCTGAGAAGGGTTTCTGAGAAACACAACCTGATGTGAAGTTTTTGTTAAAAGGCATCTAGCCATGTTGGACACGGATCTCTCCTCCTCACAGGAACGTGTGGGCTCATCAGTTTTTCCCTGTGTTTTTCCACGTGTACAGTGCCTGGCACTCTGCAGGGAGGATCAGTTGATCACTGTTTCCTCAGTCCCTGCCCAAATGATCTTCTCTTGATTGTTCTTCCACACCTCGGATATCCACTCTCCTGGTAACTTGAGGCAACAACAAAGAAATAGAATTAAGGACCTAAGTGGGGAAGAGTTAGAGGGACAAATATGAGATGGCCAAAATGCTCTGAGGTGCAAAGACACACCAGCAGAATGGATAAAAATGCTATAGTTTTTCAGAGACACACACAGAAAGATAGGTCTCGTGCTTCATTTGCTCAGGCTCAAACAAACGAGGGTGCAAAGTCAGGATTTTTGGTTGCTGCGCAGTCACCAGGAGCTGTTCATCTCTCTGCACTATGGCAGACTGATTTCCTCTCCTGGAAATTGCTGTTTTAACTGGGTTCTTCTTTCCTTTTTCTAAAAATACAAACCGGTTTCTTTCTGGTCTGTCATTACTGCCTCTTTTTTAACAGCACTTCTCTTTCTGACGGATCTTCCTATCTTTTTTATGCCTGGAATGAGTGTTGTTCCCTGTTCTGGGCTGAGTTTGGTTGACTCAAGCTGTCATGGAGATGGATAATGATACATTTTTTTGCATCAGCTTTTAATTTTGGAGCATGGGTGGAACTCATCCAAAGAAAGGGCCCTGCAGTCTTCCCAGCTTCGTAATGGTTGAATACCAACTTCTTGCTGCTGGAGCTTTTGTAGAAGCGTGGGCATCCTTGGGTGGTCTGGACATAACTAGGAATGCTGTCCTGGTGGAGCCAGACCCCTGGGATTGACTCCTTTTTACCCACCTGTGCTCACATTGGAGCAGTTTTCCGCAGCCCAGCAGCACCTGCAGGAATCCCTCCAGCTCCTGGATGGAGCTGAGCCTGAATGCAAAGGGGAGCCTTGCAAAACCAGATATATGTGCCACTGAAGGGAAGGAAGCCAGCAGCAAGTCAAGAGAACTGGCTGCCTCTGCTCTTCTCTTTGAATTGCTTTCCAAAAGGCATTTTTCCCAAAATAACTTAATTGTATATTTTTTGGGGGGGTGGATTGTTCTATATTTGTTGATGAGCATTGAATTGACGTTTTCTGAGAACGGCCCAAAATGGCTTGCAGAACTCTGCAGAGCATCAGTGTCTCATTTAGAGCCCATCACTACGTGTGGCTATGGTTGTCTTCTCTTCTGTGCCTTACTCTGCATTTCTTGACCTTGGATTTCACCTGCCACGGCATTTCGAGACATCCAGTTCAGGAGAGCCTTCTACAGCTCCTTGCATTCAGCTTTAGCTTTGAATACTCTGAATAAATTTGCATGGCTCAGCAAACTTGTCCTTTCATTATCCCCCTCCTTTCCAGGCTGTTTATGAATATATCCCATTTATCCCAGGGCAAGATCCTGCACCTCTGCTTGTGAAAACCTGACCATCTGCCTCTATCCTTGGTGTCGTAAATCCTGATCAGTTATTAACCTACAAGAAGGCTTCCCCTTATTTTATCATCTTTCACTTCTTTTTCCCTCCTTCTTTATAGATTTTTATCCTCACAATTCCCCTACTGAGGCAATTTTCCCAACTAATCCTGTATATTAAAGGATTTTGGTGTGGGAACCCTCATAAATTTCTCCTTAGCAAACAATATGGCAAAGGTTTGATTTATTTTTTCTTTTACAGTCTTGCATTTCTTACATATTTCTGCTACATTTCAGTCTTCTTTAGGTTTTTCAGATTCTTCGGCAGATTTCATATTCCTAAAGCTTTAGAAAATAATTTTTTCCTCAATTTACAAGTTGTTCCTTAAGAGATTTTTTTTTTTTACACTTCATTTGGTCCTCAAATTTAATTTGCTAAAATTTTGGGGTTGTTTGTTTTTTCCTCATCTGGATAAAATTTTTACCTTTTGAATTATTGCCTCTTACTCCTGTAGCTCAGTTCTTTAATGCTATTGCCTTGTTATGGCCATGTCTTAAACCCTTTCTTGATAGCGTTTGCTAACAGGTGCCATGGAAACTTCCCTTTCTTACCCCTCTACCTGCTGCTTTTAATTTCTTTCTAACAAACCTTCTCACTGTTTCTGATTTATTTTTTGTCCCAATTATATCTGATAATTATAGTAGTCATGTATTTGTGTGGTTTTTTCCAGTCTTGCGAATAGATTGAAGCTGAGTTTATTGTGGTCACTGTTGCTGGAAGCTCGTGCCGTCAGTTCTGGCACCTCAGAGTAGGCCTTGCTCATGTTGCAGGACTAAGTCCAGAGCAGGTAGTTCCAGCCTGCATTGCTTCAGGGGATACTTAACAACCTAAACAAAAAATTGTGTCACTGCTAATTAAAATCAGAGAGGCTTTTGAGAAGGGGCTGGGCTGTAATTGCAGATTTACAAGATAAGCTTTCATAAGCCATGTGCCATAAAAACTCCTTAGCTTCATGCCATGGTTTATCTTTTGGCTTTGCTGGCATTTCATAAATACAGCACAGTAATTCATAGTGTTGGCTTTCCTGGGACAAAGACTTGCAGTTAAATGTGACTGAGGCAATCAGCTCTTCTACCCTTTAATTGCTGGAGCTTGGATGTAGGATGTGAGTGGATGGAGGCAGAGGGGAGCAGCTGCTCCTCTCCTGGGGTACTCTCCCCATCATTCCTGTCCTTTCTGCTGCTCACAGTATGTTTTCAAGATTGTCATGGCTCTTTTATATAATTTTAACACACATAAATGGCTTGCTGATGGCAATCGATTGGACCGGGGAAGGATACGGAGGCGACACATCGAGTAGCTGGGTGGAAATCAGATGGAAGAAGAGACAGCTCCAGCCCACACCTCCCCAGGGCTCCTGGGGACGTTTATCCCCATTTTAGCTGCACTTTCCCTGTGTGCTCCTTGGTGTTGGTCACAGGGCTGTATCTCTGGGGCAGGGCTCTTCATCATTCCTTGCAGACCTTCCGAGTCCTGGAATAAAGAGGAGAGGAGCTCTGCAGGCAGCAGTCACTTTACTGTCCAGCCTGCAGCATGGCCACCCGCAGCATCACCTGAATTGTTGTGGAGTGTGGTGTGCTTAACCAGGGGTATTTAATGGGCCCAGACTTTCTGACCATCCTCCCTTTGGCAGTGACCTTGGGGCCAGCAGCTGGGGTGCCCAATGCCTCCCCTCCCTCCAGCTCTCTCCAAGGGCTCCAAGGCTGGGCTTCACCTGCACTCATGGTCCAAAGCTGACCTTCTGACTGCACCCATTCAATGAAAGAGCTACCATTCCTTCTTGCTTTGGATCTTCCAGATACTTCCTAAGTCCCCAGAGAGAAGCAGAGCAAGATTAGATATCCCATGGCCTTTCTGGTATCTGCATGTTCATCCCAGGCACAGTGCCACCAAGGCTCATGCTCTGCAAGCTCCTGGCTCTCAGCAGAGAGCTGTACTGCTACTGTCGTGCCATGCAGCTGATGGCATTGTGATCAAGAAGTGGCTTCTACTCTATCTCTGGAAGATTTACATGTAGTTTTTTGCTATCACAGAGGAAACCGATTTTCCCTGTCACTGAAGCAGAATGGGTATCGGACACCCCCCTTATCCCCGAGAGATTTTAACGCTTTGAAGTTCAAGATCGTAAATGTTCTCAGCGACAGTAATATCACTTGAAAAGGAGACCTGTTCAGACCTTTGAGCCTTCATAGTGCCTGCTTCTGTAAAGCTATCCGAGAAGAAATCTCTTTGATATATATGGGACTGAGATAATTATCTGCAGACTCTTCTGTCAGGCCAATTTGCCTGTGGCTCTGAGGGGCTTGGCCAAGATCCTGACAGTGGTGGCCACACACTTCAGGCATCAGCAGCTCAAAGAGCAGCTCCCCAGAGCAGCAGAGGGTGGTCTGCAGGTCACTCAGTGACCACTTGGCTTGTGAGGGCTCATGTGAGACATGCAAAAGTCTGCCCTGACTCCCATTCAGGTCTTGGGGTTCACAGAGGCCGCTTTGGGCTCTATGGGGATCAGTTGCCTTGCATCCTGTTGCAGATGTTCATTGTGGTCTGTGAAAGGTGGCTAGTAGACATCCGACCTTGGGGGTTTGGGGTTGTTGGGCCGGTGGGTGGGAACAACCATTGCTGTGGTTTTATGTTGCAAAGTGCCCTAAGGGAAATTGCCCTTGCCTCAACCAGGGCCAAGTAAGGTGCAAATTAGGTACTTATTTGCCACATAGCAAATAAGAACAGAACAGGATAGAATGGAATAGGATAGAAAATAGAATATTTCCAGTTGGAAGGACCTTCAACGATCATCTAGTCCAACTGCAATTGATAATGATTCACAAACCTTTCCAAAAAGGCAGTTGCACAGGAATGAAAATAAGCAAGTAAATGCTTATTTAGAGCTTAAAACAGTAATAAACCCCTCTTCTGGTATGTAGGATTCAGCTATTAAGATGGCAGATGCTTCTCTGCAGCCGTGTTTCACAGAGCAGCAGCATGAGCGACACTGATGTGTTCTCCTGTTGCTGATTCTCAGCTGAACTAGACACGGTGCTAATAAGGCACAGAATAACTGGTTTGTGGTAACTGTGTAAACTGAAAAACTCCAGTTATTGTTACCTTTCCATGGATGGCATAGACCTCTGCATTTAAAACAAAGGGAAAAACCAGCAGCAGCTCTGGGTGTGTTGTCTCCTACCAAGCCATGGCCAGAGGAGGAAGCTGGCACACCGTGCATGCAGCGCTGCTCAGCCCACAGCAGCATCATTCCTCTAGGGAGGGTTGTGAGTCTGGTGTGTGGAGTGCCAGTGGCTTATGCCACCTCCTGCCTGGCAGGTCCTCCTTGAACCCCAGCCCCAGTGGGGTGTAAGAGGGAGGCAGAGGACTCCAAGATATCACATTCCTCCGTATTTATGAGAACAGGTATGTGAGTGGAGGTTAAGGACCCAGATGATTGCCCAGATTGGGTGGGAGCCTGGAGCAGGAGCTCAAGTACACTGTCAGCATCAGGAGATGCGCATTAGGGACGCCTCAGTCACCGGGAAAATGCCTGACAGAAGCTGCATCTTATTTGACGAGGATAAAGCAACCCTGGAGCACAAAGCTGCAGGAGAACAGGGTTTTTCCACTGCTCACAAAAACTAGTTATTAAACACTGTGGCCTTTCACAAGAGTGCTTGTGTTGCCATCTAATAAAATACTCCCTGACAGCTTCTAGTAACCATTTCGTATTTTCTGTTTTGATTTCAGCTGAGTGGCATTCGCTGTTTTTAAACCGCCCAGTACACACATTTCCAGCATGATCCTCTTCCTGCATGGACATCAGTGCAATTAAGTCAGGGGTACTTGGATTTAAGCAGGTGCTGGTTTTTAATTCTGTAACTGCTGCCTTTTTTTTTTTTTTTTTGGCAATACAGAATTCCCCATGCTGAATTGTAGCACTTTAAGAGCTACAAAGGTGCCCCCGATAAAACTCCCAGGTCCAGGGTAGATCTGAGCATCACTAGAGTGAGATTTTCAGTGCACAGAGCTGAAACCAGAGACCCTCCAAATCAGACACTTCTTTTTCTGTTTATTTATTAAACAGTTGCATGTCCTATTTTCTAGTCAGTTGTGCTGACAGGCAGAGCATACTAGCTAATGTTTGATATTATCCCACGCCATTCCTATGCCGACCCATAACCATTCAGAACTCTGTCTTTCCAAGTCAAACCCAGTGCCATTTTGACCTGGAGTACAACTACCCTTCTGCTTAGCTACCTGGTTTTTTTCTAAATAGGTTATACTCAGTGATTCTTAAAATCAGTCATGTGGATGTTCACATCAGGTTTCAGTCGAACCAACTAGGTCAAATCTCTGCTCGTAGCTGAGCAGCTCTAATTCTTGTTGGTCAGCCCAGCCTCCTTTTGGGTGTGTCTTCACATCTTCTCTCTTTTCATGCTTTATCTTGAGTTGTTTTGCTTCTGATTCCCTTGGTTTTACTGCAGGCAAGCAGTCACTTCCCTTCTTTTTCTACCCATTTTTCTTCTCTTTTTTGAACTAACAGAAAAGACTTGCTTGTCCTCATTTTGCTGATTTTTGATCCAGATGTGAACTGGGAGCTGCCTTCCATGGACAAACCCAGCTCTTCTTTGGAAAGCCTGAGCAGGGCGTGCTCTTTGTAAAACTACGGTGATGGTGCCACCTTTTATTGTGTTCCTTTTATCTCCTACAATGCAGTAATTAGATCAGTTCCCAGCGAGCAGGGACCCATTTCCATTGGCACCAGGCAGAGAGAGAGATGCAATCCATGTTTCCCAGTTGCATCCAAGGGGTGCAGCTCATGAAAGATTTACTCAGACCACGAATGCCAAGCCCCTGTGGATGTGAGCGCTGCCGGGGTTTGGTGGCAGCTGAACAGATGGATGTGGCCGGTGTGCTCAAGGGGGGAGATGTGGAATTCAGAAGAAAACCAATAAATCAGAAGAAAACCAATGCACATGCTCTCTCTTGAACTTTTCCACACAAGTCAACAAGACCTGATTTACCAGCCTTGCATGTAGATTTTGTGTAATGTCGTTATTGCTTGATTTTATAACAGAGACATTAACGGTGTTGGCATTTACCTTGCAACGATTATTGCTCCCAAGTTAGCACCTTGTGTGAAAAAGGGCCTGTTGACATCTCTTGGGATGCTGGCTCTAAGCCTGGGTATTGCCTGTAAAATTTAGTGGCACCGATGAACCTGCTTCAGTTAATTAGAGCAACTCCCTCCTACAGACCCTGACTTTACCTGGGAATTCCCAAATAAGAAGGCTGATTTACTGGAATGGAATTGTAAACTGATGCTATGTCATTCCATTACTTTCATCTTCCTGAAAGCTGCTGACATCTTTTCCCTGGTGATGCCGTGGCATCCAAAATTTGGTTTAGGACAAATCATGTTTTTTCTGAAATTAAATATTAACCAGCAAACAGTCTAACATTTGTTTTGGCTGTAAATAGGACTTTGTTTTTAAAGCCTTCCCAATTCTTGTAATTTTAATGATAAGAACCATCATTTTTAGAGAAGGGAAAAAACCAGGCGTAAAAAATCCAAGGTGCTTGTGACTTTTTACACCCTGAGCTCGATTTTGAGGTGAATGGCTTCGACCCTTGTGCTGATGGTGTTTCTGATCATCTCAGGCAGCTTCTCCCTTCCAGTACTTATCCATCTCCTCCCAAGACATTGTACCAGCCCTAAATAGAAAGGCTGATTCCTGAGTGGAACAAGGGAAGTTCTGGGCCTTTTTAATCAGGAGAATTATCTGATGGAGAGGCAGAGCTCGATATGGATTAATGTCTCGGTGTGATTTTTAGCTCTGGACTCCGTGGCAAGCAACCTGGCAGCTTTACCTCCTCTCTTTTATGGAGCTGAGTGTTAATTTTTGTGGGTGCTCACTTGGCTTTGTGCTGGAAAATGGAGAGAGTTTTAGAAAAGAAAAAAAAAAAGAGGAAAGACACCTTTTTTCAATTTAAAAATAATGACAAAAAGGAAGAAAACAGCATCTTCCCAGCTGCCCACCGTGCCAGTGACTGCAGGCAAGTGAATAGAGCTTCCTGCCTGCCCTTCTCATGATAAAGCATTCACAGACAGAATATCATAAATGAAAACCTTGACAGTAGAATTGTTAATAAACTCAGTCACAGGCGCTTGATATTCTTTAGTTGTACAGATGTATTACTGTGTTGGTAACAGAGAGTGCTGCTGAGTTTGGACCCCGTGGAGATCTTTGACTCTGTATTGCCCAATATTTCTAATTCAGCAATTAGGGCGGTACAAAATCAATACAGCCCCCATCAAATGGGGGAAATCATGCCTTATTAAGGCACTTCAATTTAATTGTTAATAAACAATCCAGTGGCATTGGGGGGAACTCCTTTGGAGCCTGTTAGCAGCTTGGTGCTAGTTAGTATTAATCAGTGATAAAGGCTGTAAGGAAACAAGGGGCTGAGCTGCAGTTTAGGCTTGTGTAACAGCAGAAAAAAGGGTTCCTGGATGGGTACAAGGCATACAAATGTTGGAGCATCCTCACAGAAGATGCAATGAGCGTGGGCCTGTGTCTGATTCCATATGACTATTCTCATGTTCTTTCCTGAGGCATCTCTCCTGGATTGAGTTACTGTATTTGACAGACCAGATGATTTTTTCTGGTCTTAAAATTTCACGGATACGTTCAACTGGTGCAAGTGAGAGACATCCCAGCCTGTGGAAGGGAGGCTGAGGCATTCTGGATAATTATAAAATAAATAAATGCAGTGATGATATATGTGTATGGAGTGAAACTGCTGCTGGGAGTGGGATGGAGGTGGTGACTGGCATTACTTTGCACCTGAAGAAGTGCAGGGAGCTGGGAGGGAGCTCCGACCCAGGCTGGGAGAGCATTTCTAGAGCCGCTGGACCTGCCAGGCAGTGAGCCCTCCTCCCTGGTTTGTGCCAGGAATGATGCTCAGGGCAAAATAA
Source organism: Cephalopterus ornatus (assembly GCA_013396775.1). NCBI lineage: Eukaryota > Metazoa > Chordata > Aves > Passeriformes > Cotingidae > Cephalopterus > Cephalopterus ornatus. The sequence continues at coordinate 23,463 of VZRE01005804.1, read as the reverse complement.
GAGCACCTGCTGTGTTGTTCCTCATGGGTTTTTGCATTTTCAAGAAAGCCACAGACTGTTTTGGATTGGAAACGTAGTGAGGTTGTCTCTCTGTTGTGTCACAGCTCCTTGATGGAGCACAGATCCAGAGGTGTGGCACTCCTCATGTTGATTTGCTGCAAAAATCCAGCTCAAAAATTTCACTCTTTATTTAAAGAAAGGTGCTTGAACTAAATAAACCAGAGTGCCAGTGCTACTAACACCAGCTGCAAAAACAGGTGATAGCTACTAATACACTGCTAAACACTTGCGCTGTGAGGAGCTGCTGTAAGTTATTCCCATTTTTCAATGATTTGGAAAGCGAAACTGTGGTTGAATGGGATTTCTCTGGTCAGAGCCAGTTTGGAGTCAGAATTGCTACTTGGTGGCAAATGGCAACCATTTTTTCCTATCAAATGGGGAAAAAAAAATTTGAATTTTGAAATTTGCAGTGGAATAGAACCGCAGAGTGGTTTGGGATGGGAGGGGCCTTACAAACTGTCTTGTTCTTAATCCCTGCCATGGGCTGGGACACCCTTCCACTAGAGCAAGTTACTCCAAGTCCCATCTAACCTGGCCTTGAACAATTACAGGAATGGGGCAGCCACAGCTTCTCTGGGCAGAATAACCATTCTGTTATTCCAGACAACGATTATTTAATTGACCATATATACATGTAGTTTTTCAAGTAATGGTATTTTAGAGTTAATACACCTTAGGATAGTGTGTATCATAATACATAAATCCTGCTTTTATAGGATTTAAATTTGAGGTGAGAAGAGGGTGAGAAGGGGCTGAGTGGTTCCCATCTCCACCAGCTACAGATGCTGTGTCTTTTTTGGGGGAGCAGCTTTGCAGCCCTCAGCATCAGGAGGCAAACCCCAAATCTGGACCCAAGGGTGTCAGAACTAATGACGGAGGAGAAACACTTGCCAACAACACTCATGTCAGGCCCCTGCTGGAGGGCCAGGAGCAGTTTGCTTTTTAGTCTGGAGCAGATCAGTCCTCCCTTAGTGCTTTGCTTTATTATTATTGTGCAATTCCTCCTTCAGAGAAGTGGGTTTCAACCTGCAGCCGGAAAGTATTCCCAAAGTGGTATTTTACTATTTATTTTCATCCGACTTCCTTTTACTGTGGCAACATGCACTTTGAATTTCATTAGTTTTATGCATTTAAGTTCCCTTTTTAAACCTTTATAAGGTCAGACCCTGCTTGGGTAAATCAACAATGTATTAAATTTGAGGTTCTGAGTAATACTTTTCCTTAAACAGCTGTAGATCACAGGTAAGTGAGGGCATTAGGGCTTCTGCTTGTTCAAGAAATATTTGTGGGCATTACCGATAAGCACATGCACCGAATTATTCTGTAATTAGATAAGCATCTTCCATCACAGATTCATTCTCGTGCACTTGTGGTCCATCCGCAGCACATTACAGGGTGCCTGCACTGAAACCACACGGGAGGAGGGTGTGCAGGCTGTCATGTCATGCTCTGCAGCACAGCAGCTCAAAGCTCTTGCAGCTGGAGCTGCTCCAGAGCTCCTTGGGGTGGCCAGGAGCATCCCTCTGCACTGTGGGGTGCTGAGCATCCTACACAGGCCATGGGGCTGCTGCTGGACCAGCAGTGGGTGCAATGCCGACCTCAGGGTTGCTCCTCCTGGGTAGCTGTGGTTTCACAGGGAGGTTTCATCGTCCTGTCCTGGTGACCAGATTTCATCCCAGCTGTGTTTTGCCCAGCCAAGACTCACATCACCCAGAATAGGGTTCAGCTGGGGGGCAGCCAGCCCACAAAAGTCCCTGTTGCCTGTGCTTCCCACTTCAGTACTGATTACTAAAGCAGAGCTAATGCGCTCTCTCTCTCTCCTGATTTCCCACTTCTATGGCCTCACGGAAACAAGCCCTTAGTTGCTTTCACCTGCAACTTGCACAGGTCTGCTTGACAACTGAGACAGTACAAGTAGTTCTCCTGCCTCCTCTGGGCTTCTGGAGGGGTTTTCCTTCAATAAATAGGGCTCTTTGCAGGCTCCTGGTTTCTCAGCCACTCGTGAAAGTAGGTTGTGAGAAGCTGGTTTAGCGCGTGTTGGCCATGTCCCTGCAGAAAGTGCCCTGCAGGCTGCAAAACAGAGTCACTGCTGCCTCTTCCAGTGAGTTTGTGCTGGAGAAGTGCTGGGAGCCCTGGCTGGCAGGAGGCTGAGCTTCACAAACTTCTCACACACAATTTTATGTGCAACTTTCTGACTAAAGTTCAACTCGGAATACACCGAATAATTCAATTACATCTCTCTGCCACTGGGTTATATAAGAGAAAGCTGAAGTTGTGCCTCGTTTTGTAAGGTAAAGCGTTTCCTTCTGCTGATCTGAGCAATTTCCCTGGTTTGCAGTGGGGTTTCGCTGTGCCTCCTTGGCTGACTGGGGCTTTGGAGGGGGAGAGGGTGCTGTAGCTGTTGTCTGCATTGACTGTATGTGGATGTATAAAACCTGGGCTTACTTTATGTGTTTTGATGGTGTTTCAGTGCACAGAGGAGACCGGAGCAGCTGGATCAGGCCGCGGGCCAGCGGTCAGCGTCCCCCTCCCTGGCACAGACTGCACCCAGCTCCCAGAGCCCCCGGGAGATGAGGGGCCGGGGCCAGCCCGGACCGGCGGCAGAGGGGCCGCGGAGGACACTGCAGGTGGACGCCAGGAGCCAGGGCCCGGGGAGGTCTCCCTCGGTGTCGCCGGACCGGGGCAGCACCCCTACCTCTCCATACTCGGTCCCGCAGATTGCCCCCCTGCCCAGCAGCACCCTCTGCCCCATCTGCAAGACGACAGAGCTCACCTCCTCCCCCGGCCAGCCCAACTTCAACGCCTGCACCCAGTGTCACAGCAAAGTCTGCAACCAGTGTGGCTTCAACCCCAACCCGCACCTCACCCAGGTAATGCCTCCTCTTCCTCGTGCAGCCCTCCCAGACGGCTCAGGTGGGTGCTGGGGTGGCTGCCACCGAGGTTCTTGTGTTCTCCAAGCACACAAGTTGCACCTTTGCTTTTGGCAGCTGCAGAGCACTGACCAAGAGCAAGGCTCTGCTGGTAATCAGGGAGTAATTGCATTAATATGAGCTTTGATGAGATAAGGGAGGTAAATCAGTTGGAGGGAATTGGTAGACTATGAGAGGGGTTCAGTCTCTGTTGCTGAGACCCCTGAACGTTTGTCTGAGGTCTGTGTTCTCAGAAGTGTCCGGAAGTTGAAGGACTTGACAGCGGGAGGTGAGCAGGGGGTTGCTGGCACCCCGAGGTGTTGAGCATCTCAAAGCCTGACTCAACACAGGTGCTGATGGGCGAGTTTCAGGCAGTGTCACGCTCGCAGCGGGAGGGAAGTGCCGGGAGTCGTGCGCAACGTGATGTGGCGCTGGGGGAGCGTTTCGTGGGATGTGTGAGATGGAGCTCGGGGTTCCGGGGACGGCTCCAGTAGCGGCACCAAATGGGGGTGCTGGGGCTGGCTGGGGTGAGGGGCTCCCTGTGCCAATCTGTCAGGTCAGAGATCTGCATGCAGGGTGGGAAGCGTCATGGATGGTTTTTGCAGCTGTTAAGAGCTAAACCATGGGGATTCCTACTCTCAGGCTCAATAACAGAAACTTAAAGCCACGCTTTGGAAAGCCACTGTGTTGGTCCAGTTTATGACAAGACAGGATTTGGTCACATGATTTTGGTCACCCTGGGTACCCAGGATTTATTGCCAGTAGCCATTTCTGGTAAGCACATGGTGCTTGCTCCTTACCACCAGACACAATGGTTTGTTAGTATCATTGTTTGAGAGGGAATCCAGCCTTCCAGTCCCTTTTTCCAATGGAATGAGAGTTGAGGTAGCTGATATCCCTGGTACAGCAGGACCCCTTAACAAAGGGCTGTGAGGTGGAAATGCAGGCTCCTGCAAGGAAATGCCATGGGCCGCTTTCTGTTTCACTTTTAAATACATATGCCAAACATTTATTTTGTTCTCCTAGCATTGCTTTGAAAGTTGACCAACTACTCTGAATAGTATCAGTTAACCAGCAAATAACCAAACACAAATTGCTCAGTTTCTGGTCAGCCTGGGCTTTGTCTCCTTTGTCTTGCTCCAAGAGCTTTCCCATAGTGGTTCTATCCCAAGTCTCTCCTACAGATACCCTTGCTAAAATGTGTGTGTGTGTGGAGTTTCTGCTTAGAACTCGAGGCCATCTCTCTCTTGACATCTTTAGGTCTCTGTGCCCTCTCAAATGTGATTGACTGCGGAGCATTTTTAAACATCAAATCAAAAAACTGGACCTGAAATGGAAAAAGATATGGGGTTTTTTTGTTTGTCCTGAGTTTAATATGCATTTTAGCAGCAAACAGCCTTATGAGTTGTAAGTAGGTCGTTGTGGGAGCTGGGGGATGAAAACAGTTGTCCAAGAGAAGCACATTTGCAGCTCGTGTTGGCAGCCCGTGTGATGGGCTGGCTGGGGGAGCAGCGGCGGTTGCTGCCTGGTTGGAAGTGTGACTTGCTTTCCTCAGCATCATTCCTTGTGCTGCTATTCCAGAGTCACACAGCGAGGTGTCTGAGGCAGCCTGGTGGTGTTACAGAGGAGTAATGGGAGGCGGCTTGGAGGGTGCTCTCTATCTTGATGGTGGGAGCTGGCTTGGAAAGGATCTCCGGAGTGTCCAACCTCTGCTCAAAGCAGCAATCAAGGAAGGATCTCTGGGCTGTACCCCTTTGGGTCCCAGAACCTTCCAGGGATGGACGTGCTGGTCCCACCTGCTCCACCACCTGACTGCCCTCACAGGGAAAACATCCACCCAGTCTGGTCCCTCCAACCCAGCAGGCGCTGCTGGGTGGCTGCACAGCATTGCTAATGAGGGGCTGTATTTTCCATTTGCACTTCCTTATGAATATATTTTCGTGTGAATAGTTGATGTTACCACTTTGTGCTGCAGTAGATATGGATTTGTAACTTTTTTCTGCTTTCAAGGCTCTCTACAGGGTTATATCATCAAAAATACCACATATTCCAAGGAAACCAAACCCAAGAAAACCAGAATTGTGTTTTGCTTGGTACATCCTCTCCTGTGCAATCTGTGGGACTGCCAGAAACCAATGGCATGGTGAGGTGGGAGCTCCAGGACTGGTTTGGCATGATTTCTGAAACCATTTTGAGGATCTGGTTTTGAGGCTTATAGAAACACTTTCTTTTCATGCGTCTTTTATATATATACAGATATATGTGTGTGTGTGTTATATATATTTTCTACACATGCTATAAAATAGCTTTTTATAATATATATAAAAATAAAGTAACAGACTTAGTATATGAGCTGTAGTCCCTCATGCTCCGTCGTTCTACTTACAATTCCAAGAGCAGGTTTTTCAGAGGAGGTTTAGCTGTACCTCCTAGCAGAACACCTTCACTTCATAATTAGGTGATACCTTCTGCTCAGAAGCATGTGAATTCCTTTTAAAGACAATTTTTCTTTGCCTTTTGTGTTTTATCCCTTTTCAAGTGGCTTGATGGTCATTTTTATCTTCAAGGCAAGTTATGAATTTCTGTGCTGACGAAGCAATCAGCCTCCGTGGCATCTTGAGTTGATCACTTGCTGAGAAGAACAAAATATCTTGTTGGGTTTTTTCTTCGCTGTCTGTTTATTCCTTTGAGCAGCAGCTCGTTCTTGTTTCACAAGACTGGGCAAACAGAAGTTCCTGTCTGCTGCTGGTGTCACTCAATATTTTACATGTAGATAATCACATTCTTCCCTCTGTTCATCTCCGCGCGCCGAAATAACTGCTGTCATCGTTTTCAATTTGGTCGTGTGCTGGCGGGCTGCTTTCCTCGTTCATTCACTTCTTCCTGAAGGTCAGTGCTCTTGCCATAGACAGTTATTTTAAGCAAGGGGAATTTTCAAGCAGGGGAGCCATGGTGGCACCATTAAAGACAAGGAGTTATGAAATAACATGGTAAAATCGAGCAGTTTGCTTACACTCCTGTGGAGGAAATAGATTTTTGAATGGAGATGTGTTATTTTTAGTGCAACGCTGCAGCTCTAAAATTCTAGTAGGATTTTTAATTTCTCATTAAAACTTTTTTTCTACTTTTCCTCTTTGTTGTCTTTGAGGGGTTTTTTGGACAGCTTGTTCTGCAGGACCGTACCAGTGATGCTGTCATCTCCTCCAGGGAGAATAGCTCAGTTTCAAACCAGTACAATGGGTTTAGAAAATCCTCTTTTTATACATTTTTCTCTTTGTTCCCCCGCTCCCGTAGCTTTCGCCTGACTGATCCTGCAGCATGTTCATCTGATTGGATTTGCTCTGTTTGGTATCATAAGGAGTAACCTGCAGGCATCCTTTCTGCCTCTCTGGGGTTTTGAAGTGCCGCTGCACATTGCTAATTTGATAAATTAATTTCTTCTTCAGTCTTCTCTTAAAATTTGTTGGGCTTCTTTTAATTTGTTTTCTCCCCATCCTAAGTGCTAAACCAAAAACATGAGGAACTTGAGTTTGATTTTAATCAAGAGCAGTGGCACTGCATTAAAACATGTGCCTTAGTTAGAGCTGAAATGAAACTCAAAATGCCTGGCTGCCTAATAGGTCTGCTTGGAACCATTTGGGACTATAGGAAATCTTTGCCTTCTGCCTTACATTTCTATTGGGCTTTTTGAAGTGGTGTTTATTAGATGCAGTTGCATCAGTATTCAAATGCACCACCCTGAATAAAAGGAACATATTTGTACATGTGTGTTCTTGACCAAATGCCTTTCTTTTTGAAGTCCCTGCTCTTGTCTCTGGGCCATTTTGATTGTACCCGCTGTATTTGTGACTGTATTTGTGACTGAGAATTGTAAACTTCAGTTCTGGCTCACGTTTTTAGCTCCACTTAGGGAGATTGAAGTGATTCTTTGTACTTTTTATGCCATGAATATAATGAATTATGAAATATTTAAAATATTTGAGAGTAAATCTGTTCCCTACGTGCTCTGTGCCATGTAAGCTCATCGCCAACCTTTGATCACAGACCTTCAGCAAGCAAAACATAAAAAGTCTCAGGGAGGATTAAAAACTTGCTGGTTGGTTTCCCAACAACGGTCAGGGTTGTTTGACAGAAGAAGAAAAATTCTCAGCAGCTCCTGAGTTATCTGTGGCAAGAGGAGATAGCCACAAAAATCGTTTGCAGTTTTTAGGTAAATGTTGAAATTGTATCGGTGGAAAATAGACCATCAGCTGAGGAGATGAGACTGAAATAGTGTAAGTATTGTGTAGGGCTGTGTTTATCCTGCTATATCCTAACAGCAGATGGTTTTCTGCTCAGTACTGTAAGAAAATTTGGGTAAAGTGGAACAAAGAAGAAGAAGAAGAGGAGGTAGGGGAAGCAGAAGGGTGACACAGTGCTCAGCAGAGCATCTCTGGTGACAGGAGTGGGGCTTGTTGGCACTGGAGTGATGGCCATGGTCCAAAGCCTTCTCCAGCCTGGCTGTAGTGGCAGGAGTGGTGCCTGCCTACAGCATCACCTCCAGCCATTTAGCAAATGACTGAAAAAACCCCAAATATTGAAATTATGAAGCTGTTCATACACTGCTTTTCTTAAGAGCCCATTTCTCATTTGGTTCATTGTCCCAATTTTACACCACGACGGTGTCCAATTTTCAGCAAACCCCACCATTTTTGTGAATTAAGGGCCTAATCTAAATTATTTACCCTCCAGGAGGCTTTGGCTTGGCTAGTGATCACTGGTTCAGTAGCACTGCAAGCCAAGGGCTGTGCTCAGGGTGCCAGGGGTGTTTTTAGTTCTGCATTAAACCAATGGGTGTTACTAATGAACAATAAATCCTCATTTCTTCCTCTCATCCATCTCCTCTCCTGTCTGTCATTCACTGAACATCCAAACACAGTTCTCTAATGCTGTGAAAATGTGGGCAAAATCCTCACTGATGCCATTGCTTTTACCCTGGGGTCCAGGAGATGCTAAAATGATTTGGTGGGAGTAGGTTGGTGTAGGTCCCTTGTGGTCTGGGTAGCTCTGAGGTCACTGGAGCACAGCTTTAATTCATATTTCTGTGATTTCTGTGGCTTGAAGTCATGTTTTACAATATGCTGTGCTCTGATGCACTGCCCTGGGTGTTAATGTGGTGGGTTTGGGGGTGGAAGCACCAAGGGCTGAGCAATGAAGGATGGGATGAAAGCAGGGATCTACTTGCTGATAGATAATTAAATATGATTTTTATGAGAGGTTTGGTCTCCCTTGTCTCTCTCTGCCTTTTCCAGCAACCAGAGGAGTCCTTCTCCTCTTTAGTTCTTCACTGAGAAGCTGTAGGGTGTGATGGTGGTGTGGCATCTACTAAATTTCCAAGTTTTCTGTGGGTGCATCAGCTCCATGTTGGACGTAGCTTTTTGCAGTGGGAGTGATGGCAGAGGATGAGCCACAATGTTACATTTACACGGTCTCTTCTCTTACTGAACAGCAAAGCCAACCAGGATTTCTCCTGCCCTTGGGACCTCAATGACTATTTGTTTTCCTGACCATGATGCACCTCCAGCCCCAGCCGTTGACATGCAGCACCACACATCTCCAGGATGTATTATTGTGCTTATGCACAAAGGCTGTGTTTAGATGTTATAGTTCCCTCTCTTTTCAAAGAATGAGTGTTGGGTCTGAAAAAAACTGTTTCTCTGGTCTGGCATCCCCTGGGGCGTTTCACGCCCTGGTGTTGTGCTCATGGTGTCTGTGGGTAGCTGAGGAGATGGGGCTGCAGGGTTGGCTCTGTCTGCAGCAGTCCATCCTTCTGGGCACCTTTCAGCAAGTTCAGGAGTGTGATTTTGCTTCCTGTGATCAGATCAAACCCCTGGACACCCTCAGGCAGGTGGGGTTTGTGTTCTGCTGTGGTATTAGACAGCTTTTTGTGTGTGTACGTGGTAGATTGCACCCTACATCCAGCCAGACCCCTGCACTGCTGAGTCAAGTTGCCCATTTCAGAATGATTTCTCTTTTGAGATCATCCTTCTTCACCATATAGCTGTAAAAATAAATCTGTCGTTAGCATTACGTTGCAGATCTGGGAGAAATTTTCCATTGGATCAGGCAGCACAATGGGAGAGAAATAAGTGTTTTGTTCCAATTTGTTCTTTGTTTTTAGCAGAGCTTCAGCCAGCAGTGACCTGCATCCGCAGCAGGCGATCCTGTTTGCAGGAGCTGGGGCTTGCCATGCCTGCTGCCTTCTCCTAAGGATGCAGCAGTTTGGGCTGCAGCCCCCTGGGCGGGAATGCTTGGCCTGGACTCCTGCCACAGGGCAGCTCCCATCCCAATGCCCAGGGTCAGCATCTGCACCATGAGCTGGTGGGACCAGAGCTTGATGGGGATGTGCCCACCTGAGCTCTCCTCATGAGCACCCTGTGATCTGGGCACTAAAAATCTGCTCTTTGTGATTGCAGTGGATAGTCTGCATTTTTTTGTGGTGAGAAAATATTGATAGGAACCTGGAATTTATCACCCTGGACCAACTGGTTGCATGTGTGTGTATATTTCCCATCTTTTAGCCTTTCCTCACCATTGCCCTTCACCTCTTAATCCCTTTATCCGTACACCAAGTGTCCCAGCCCTCTTGGCATCCTGTATCTCAGTGGTGCAGTGAAGGATGTGTCTGTTATCCCTTGGTTAGACTTTTATTTATTTCTGCTATCTCCTTTTTTTAAAGGGGTGATGAACACTGGGTAAAACAACTCATGTGAAGCTGGAGAGCAGCACACTTGCCTTGCTGAGCCTTTCTACACAAAAATGGCTCATTTGTCTCTTTGGTCCCTGCTGCAGCCTGAGCAGGAGCTTCTCCCAGCCGTCTGCAGGGACGTGCAACTCGTCTGTTTGACAGATCACAATTTAAGTTGGGCCCACGAAGGAAAGCTCATGAGTAATTCTGGCCGTTCTTCCCAGTGTGCCGCCTTTCGCTGCGCTCTGCCTGGATGATTCAAATAATGCAAAATTCACTGGCGGAAAATGTCAAAAAATATCTTGGCTAAATGGTTGCTGGTGACTAAGGGGGCTGGTGTTGCTCAGGGTGGGTCCTCTCCGCTGATGGCTGGTACAGGAACTGTGGGGACACAGGAGGGGCTGTGGTGATGCCGTAAATTGTTGGGAGGGGATGGGAGAGCACGGCTTTCCCGCAGGCTGGAGCGATGCTGCGGTGCAGAGGGGTAATTAAAACAACTGCAAGTAGAGAGGAATCCTCCCGAGGGTTGGGAAGTGGCCTGCTTTCTGCTTGGCATCTTCTGCTGCTTGCTAAATACCGAGCCCAGCACAGCAAGCCGCGCACGCTGAGCCGCCGCCGCCCTGTGCCGTCCTTCCCTCGGTACATTAAGTTACAACAAGCTGTTTGCTTGGATGAGACGTGGTTTCCCTCTGGCTTTCAGCTCTCAGATCACTTTATCATTAAAAAGAAAAGCCATCTGAGGATCGGAAGCAGTTGTCAAGCTTTCCAAAGCAGAGTGGGGTATTGAGTCAGAGGGTCCCTGTGTTTTTGAGAGCTTTGCTGTGCCTGCTGCTTGCATTCATTTCACTCCTCTCAACATCCCCAGGCAGAGGAATAAGATCCTTTACGGCCTGTGGTGGTGGATGGGGCTATTTTGCTCCCATGGATGCTACTCCAGGTTTTCTCACTAGTGAAGCACATGAAATCACACAGGTGGTTGAGTGTCCCTCTGCATCCCACTTACTGCACAGGCAGTATCCCAGAGAGCAGGAATTCCACAGGGCTCTGTAGCCCTCACTTGTGCAGTCTGGTTTGCAGTGTGTGCTTGGTGCTGGAATGCTGTGCTGCCTCCGGCAGCACTTAGGGGGAAACTTCAAGAGCTTTCAATGCCTTGATGGGGATTGAGTTAATCCTAGCTGAATTCATTCCTATTTACTGTCTTTCTGCAAGCTGCAGAGAGCAGGGTGGTTATAAGGAAGGGTGCCAGACACTCTGCTGTGGCACCCACTCTGTACCCTGGGGGCTGCATCTCTGGTGTAGGGGTGCCTGGTGGGAGAACCCCAGTGAAGGAGGAGACATTGTGACATGGCTCTTCCCACCATAGCTGGTAGTGACATATGAGGTCCACCTGGTCCTTAAAGACAGAGGTGGTGGCATCTCATCAGCATCTCTTGTAACCCGGATTTAGCTGATCACCGTTGCTATTTATAGAGCTGTGTGGGCGCCCATCACAAGAAACCAACTTGCTTCTTCCTGACCTGTCTCTTGTCTATCTCTTTGCCATGGTCATGTTTAGGAGCTAAAAAGGGATTTAGATAGTGTAATGGTCTGAAAAGCATCAGAGGCTTCTGAAAGCAGCCCTGTGAATGCCACGAGGTGCTTGTGGGACAGCAATTCATGCCTGCAGAGGTGTTCCTCCCCATCTTAATTCAAGCCTTGCTCCCAGATCTCACCCTCCTGCTGTACCCAGCTCCTCTTCTCAGAGACATAACAGACAGCCGTGCTCCTGGGCAGCTCAGATCTGAGGGGTACAGTGCTAATGGACTGTGAAAACCGGTTATTTTAACTCTGATTGAAATGCTGTTTTTTCTAGGCTGCAAACCTTTTGATCAAGGACAGCCGAAGGGTGGGATGTTTCTGTTCTGGAGTCAGTTTGTGTTCTAAATAGGCTGTGCCGCTGCCGTGGCTTTCTGCTCTGAGTAAATCAAAGCCGAGTTGTTGGAATGGCTCATTGGGGAAATCCAGAGAGCAAGATGTGGCCTCAGTGGGATAGGAGTAGGCTATGCAGCAGACTGGTGGGATTAAAGGTTTGTCAGAAGGAGTTAAGGCGTGGACATAACATGGCACTACACCAGTTGGAGATTGGTTTGGAAGACTGAATGGCCAGTGTGTCCCTCCCCTTCCTCCCTTGCCCCCTGCCCTGCCCACTTTGATGCCCATCTCCTGCATCCTAATCAAGCCCAACTGCTTGTGCAGCAGCCTTACAAAGAACCCCCAGGATGGGAAGAAGTCTTAACATTGACATTTTGCTCCTTCCCCAGCTGTTCTGCCACCCCCTTGATATGTCCAAGCCGTGGGGGCAGACAGGCCAGACCCTCGAGTTCGAGACCTCCGTGGAAAAGACCCCAGTGGTGGGCAGGATAGGTGTGCCCATCAGTCTTACAGAGAGGAAATTTTGTGCCCACCTGCCTCGGGCCGCCCTCTCCCCTTTCTGATGAGCACGGCACAGTATTCCCATTAGGCAGAAACAGAAGCACAAACGCTCGGGCTCATCTGCTCAGCAAAGCCAAGATTATTCTGAATCATCCAACATCCTTATCAGGGTGCTCCAGCCGGCGCTTGCATCAGTCGCAGCGCGGGCTGGCAGAGTCGGCGGCAGCGCTCGGCCTGCTTTAATTGCCACGAGCCAGCAGCTATTTGAAGCCCTGTCCCTAAAGAGCAAACGAGCTCATCACTGCGTGGAACTTGGCTTTGCAGGATCCGTGGGATCAGCAAGCGTTCCCTATTAAAAACCTGCTAAGGATGCAGACCTGTAGGGGTGCACGTGAAGTGCAGCAGCCGGCTGGGCATGGTGGAATGGGCTTGGATCTGGGAGTGGGAGCTCCCCTCGGGATTTTAGTTTTGGGGGGTTTTTTTCCCCTCTGATTGCAGAGTACCCTGATGCCTAACAGGCAGGGAGGGAAGCTGGAAAGATGTGTCTCTGCGACTCCTCAGGTGTGAGGTTCCTCCAAAACCAGCTTTGTCATGGCTCTGAGCTGCTCATTTGTTCTGTTCTCTCAGGTGTACCATGTTGTCTTTCCTCCCTGTGAGACATCCCACATCTCTCTTGATCTCCTGGAAGGCGCTGCCTGCTGTGTTCACCTCTGTTCTCAGTGTGATGCCCAGTAGATAAAATACCAGGTGTAGTGGAAAGGTCTGGCTAAAAACTAGTAGTCTGTGCTAAAATTACTCTGGGGACCCCAAGGAAGGTTTCAGGAAGGAATTCAGCCTGAGGAAGGGTTGAATTATCTGTGTTTCTGGATTCCTCAGAAATAAGGAGCATACTTATTGTGGGAGAAGCCTGTCCTTGAGCTCGCCTGCCTCTGTTCTGCCCATGTACTCTACGTATTGCAAAACCTTTGGAGCTTTGAGAAAAGCAAATACCCTTGGTGTTTGATGGAGCACAGCATACTAATGCAAGACCAGCAGTGCTGGGATCTATCCCAAAAGGTGAAGCCCAGTTAAAGTGAGCCCTTGCGCCTGGGCATGGTGCTGTTGTCTTGTCTTAGCACCTGCTCAAGGGACCTTTGGCAGACTGGGGCATGAATCCCCATTTTTTCTTGGAGTCCCAAGTCAGTATGAAGATACTGGGCCAGGCTAGCTAATACTTTTAAATTTGTTTTCACACCTCCTACCTTATGTTCTGACCTGCCATATTAATTTTCCAGCTGATATGATTGTGGGTTTCAAATTGGAGAGTGTGTTGAGAACTATCCCCAAACAGGCATGCTGCTGCTGCCATCTGTCTTTGAGCTGCTTCTGGGATCCCACTATTTGCTCTCAGCAGACAATTGTTATTGCTTTATTGACTTAGGAATTAAAAAAGTCCAATGCCTTCTGAAATACTGTTTTCCATAACTAATTCCAGGTGCTAAATTCCTGTTGAGACCTGGGAGGCGCATTGAAATAATGATAATAATGCTTTATGCAGATCCTGAGCGTGAAGTTTTTGCAGTTCTGCCCCCAAAAAAGTCCCATGATCTGATGGTTTTGAAGGACGTGTCATTTGGAGGGCTCTGAAGAGCTTCAGCGCCACTGCATTAAGGCATCTCCAAGCCGTGGCACCCCACCAAGAGTCAAAATTGGGTGAAATGCTACTGTTTGTAAAAAGTGAAAGCTTCACTGCATTTCCTGATGGTTTTGGCCAGCACAAGCTGTTACCCCAAGTCCTGCTTCTTCTCCAGCCGACCCATTTTCCTATGTCCTCCAGCTGCAGGCACTTGCCCTGTGCCACCCAGCCTGCATCCCACCGGGAAGCAAAGGTCTCAGCACAGTGAGACCCTCTCCCTGTGTGAGTGGGTCCCTGTGCACCAAAGAGCAGCACTGCCCAGGTGATGCTGGCCATGCACCATGTGCATCCCAACTCCTGCTGCATCCCCTGATTCAGACCTGCTTCTCCTTTTCTTTCTCTGCAGAGTGCCAGGAGTCAGCCCACGCCAACAGACACGACTGTGGGCAGATAAAAGCTTATGGGAACGTGATGTTTATTTGGATGGCAAATGTTTTTCCCCCCACCCCGGGTGTACGGATCCTGGTGCTTCCTCCTTGCTGGCCAATCCATCCCTTACCTTCCCGGTTTAAGGCAGTTTGGGGCTGATTGCTCACAGCCAGCATGGCTTCCACTGTTCAGCTGGAGGTGTTAATGCACAACACTTGAAAATCAGAGGCAAGACCTCTCCAGCTGAACCCCTGAAAGCGGAGGGAGCAACGATCCCTGCTGCTGTCTCGCCTGCAGAAAATGCCCTGTAGGTCATCAGAGTCAGTCCCGTGGCTGGTAATTACAAACAAGTCGCCTGGGTTTGCAGCCAGGGCATGAGGACAAGATTTATTGTTTCCCTTCAAAAGTGCTTTCTAATTGGCATTGGAGCAAATCAAAGTGGGGTGAAACCAGTATGAACTGTGCAGTTTGCTCCTCTGTAGTTTCCTTACTGTCGGGATGGACGTGGAGCACTGCAGCTGGCATTGCCCATGTGCTGCTGCTTGGAGAATGTTCAAAGAAAAGCTAAGAAGCCCTAGTAGGTGGAAAAAAGATTTGCTTCAGCAATTTTTTTTTTTTTTTTTTTTTTTACCTGAGCAACTTCTGTTTGCATTTTTTTTTTGTCTTCTGTAGCAGTTTCTAGTCTTGCCATTGAGGACTTGGCCCCTCATTTGAGCAGAGCAAAACTGGCCTTTGTTGTAAGCTTGCCTGTGGTGTTCAGTTGGGCTGAGGGGTCCTAGGCAGGCTGCTCTGTGGTGATCTTCTGAGCCCCCCTTCAGAAGGGCCGCAGAGAGCTCCCCTAATGGGATGACTTTGTATTTTGGCTGGGGTTATGATAGAAGAGACAGTCTTTTGACTGGTAGGATCCTTTTTCATTAAGAGTTTATTCACCTTTCCGGTGTATCAGTTCAGATCTCCATGGCAATAATGACTTGGGATCAGCAAGCAAAAAAATCATAGAATTGAATCCTAGAATAGTTTGAGTTGGGAGGGATCTTAAAGACCATGTTGTTCCAAATCCCCTGCCATGGGCAGGGACACCTTCCATGAGACCAGGTTGCTCCAAGCCTCATCCAGCCTGGCCTTGAACCTTTCCAGGAATGGGACATTCACAGCTTCTCGGGGCAACCTGTGCCAGTGCTTCAACACCCTGACAGTAATGAATTTCTTCCTAATATCCAATTTAAACCTACTCTTTGTCAGTGGGAAGCCATTCCCCCTTGTCCTGTCACTCCAGGCCTTGTCCAGAGTCCCTCTCCAGTTCTCTTGGAGCCCCTTTAGGTACTGGAAGGGACTCCAAGGTCTCCCTGGAGTTTCTGTTCTCCAGGGTGAACAACTCCAACTCTCTCATCAAATCATGATTTGAATGACCAATTTTAATCTTGCTTTGCAACTAGGTTATGTTTGGTTGTCTTTTTTTTTTGAAGACAGTGTGATTGCTCTTGTAGACTGGTTGGCAAATGAAGCAGCCCCTTCTTCAAGGGTAAATAATATCTATAAAACGCCAGTTAAAAGTGATGTGGCTCTACAGGTATCTGTTCAAATTCTAATTGTTTTAGATTTTTGTGTTAGGATTGGCATTGTTTACTTAGTAGATGATGACTTATGAGCGAAGTCCAGGTGCATTTGGATGGGAATAGGTATTCCAACACAGCAAACCTGTTCTAGTTCATTTAAATAGGTGACTGGACAAGCTGTTTCTGGTGTTTATGGCCATACTTGTAAGATCTTTTCAAGTTCCACGGCCACCCAAGTGGGTCTTGCCAGAAGAAGGTGAGACAAGAGGTGTGTCTGGAGGCAGCTTTGTCAGTGCCATGCAAGACTGAACTCCTTTCCTCCAAACCTGCCTGAGCTGCTCCTAAAAGCAGTTACAGAAACTGCACCTGGAAACACAGAAAACCGTTTGCTGGGTCTGAAGTTCATGGAGGTGCCATGGAGCCCCATGGGAGGTCATCACCAAGAGTTCTGCAGTGTGAAGCTGGTGGCCAGTCACTTCTAGGAGACATTTTACACATCGAGGTCTTGGTGCCAGGATGGGCTCCCATGGATGGATGCCTTCAGCAGGGAAGCTGCTCTCAGGCTGGTTTTACTGGAAAAAGCTGTGCAGTGTCTGTGGTCTGTAGGACAGCAAGTAATGGACTTAGACTGCAAGGGAGATTTAGGTTAATATTTTGGGAACATTTCCTAGCAGTGAGGATGGTTAAGCAAAGCCCCTTTATTCCTCCTTTTGCCGCCACTCCCCCAATAAATCCACAATTGATGCAAAGTTTTAAAGACCAAATTAGACAAACATCTGTTGTCAGCGATGCAGACTTGTTTGATCCTGCCCAGGCCAGGGGATGGATCCAAAAGCTTTCAGAAGCCATTACAGCCCTCTCTCCTTTCTGTTGCAGGACATCAGGGCAAAATCCTGAAGCCTTTAATATGGTTTTGTTGGGACAAAGCAGCAGCAGGATGCAGGAACTTCTATTGGAGAGTGAGGTGCGTGGCAGGGAAAGGCAGTGCAGGGTGCCCAAGCTGGAGGAAACCCACCCAGTACCTCTCCTCTGCTTCTCGGAGAGGCCTAAAGATGCTTAAGGTTTGTGGTAGGGCCCTAAGCCCTGTGGGAAAACCTCTTGCATCCATCTGGGGTTGCTGGAGCCAGGAGGTGGTCTGTGGTTGGTAGACCAGTTTTCACAAGCTTTCTCAGTGCTGTGGTTTGTTACACCTCTGCTGTGGGAAGGGGGCTGCCTGGGGTGGCTTTGTCATGGGGTTAGGATTAACCCTCCTTCTGGACACCTTCCAGGTTGTTCTCTCTGGTCTCTCCCACCCGAGTGTGGTAAGTCCTGGCTGAGTGGGACCTTTCCTCCCGTTGGCAGTGCTCCTTCCCCTGCCTCCTCCACAGCACTCTGAGTGCTGTCCCTCATGAGAGCCCCTGCGGGCCTTCATCCTCCAGGCACTGCATCCTGCTGTGCCTCACTGCAGCTCTTCAGCTCCCTCACCATCATCTAATGAAACTCCTGGACAAACCAGTACAGCCAGCTCCCAAGGAGGGCTGTGTGGAACCATGAACAGGACAGGGGGAGGTGCTATGCCTGTCTCCTTCCAGGTTCACAACCAAACTTCGCGCCTTTTTAATTTGTTCAATATTCGCATCCTATGAGCAACACAATAACCCAAATGAAGGTCTGGGCTGTCCAAGGGGTTTCAGGGAAGATCAGACCTGCCCTGGGCAGCCTATTGCTCCTCTGGCCAGTGTTTAGTACCCAGCCAGGGTGTCTTGGGATAGTGGCATGTTTGCATTTCCTTTGCTGCAGCCATAGATTTGTGCTTCACAGATTGTGTGGCTAGCTGGATTATAAATTATTCATGGCAGGCAACTTATCGTGTTTATCTGGAATAATTGAGCAATTAAGTCTGTTTAGGTATGTAAAAAGATTATGCAATGGCTTGTCTATCTTCAGGCCTTAAATTCTGCAAGAGCATTTGTTACATATTTAATCCAGAGTAACAAAAAAAAAAAGGCAGAAGATACATTCTGCTTTGATGCACTGATCCACTACGATGTGTTTATTCATACAGATTTTTTTATTCCAGCAGCTTCACTTATAAATACAACACTGGCCCAGGATAAATGAAACTTAACTTGATTCCTTCAGTCTGGGGAAAGTGTGAGGCCATAACACCAGATCTGTGACTGTGTCTCTGAAAATACTTTGGGCTATTTATGCCAGCACCAGGATTGTCATTAGTGTTTAGAAACCTCCATCCTAGACACCTAGGTCAGAGGATCGAGCTCCTCTCCGCCCTTACTGCTGTGCAGTACTCAGATGTTGATGCTGCCAAGGTAATGCGAAGTTTGGGGCGTGAAAGGACCTTTAAATATTCAAGAGTGTTTAGTTTAGTCCCTGAGCTACAGCCATTATCTCCCATTGCTTTAATTGTCCAGAAGAATTCCCAAAGGAGCCAGGAGCTCATAGGCAAAGCTGCAACAGGGACCACTCAGAGCTGAATAAATGTGAGCCTTGCAGTAAATGGATGATTTTATTCTGTGTTGCTAATAGTAAACTGGGCTGCTTTTAAATTAGTCTGTTATGAGTCTCTATTTACAGAGAGCAGCCTGTGCTCTTTATAGCGTTATAGCTGTGAATTGCATCGCTGCTGCGCAGGGCACGCCGAGAAGCCCCGTGGCCTCATGTATTCCTCTGCTTTGGGCAGGAGGTGCCAGAGAATAGAAAGTTTTGAGCTGCCCTGCTCCCTCCCAGGCTGCTATTTTAGTTCTGCAGGAGACAATGAGTGAGCAGGACCGGAGGCTCCTGTTACTCGGGACGTCCGTCCTTCTGCTGGCGGCAGGGCACGGGAGCAGCAGCAGAAAAAGGCAAAGCAAGCCATTAGGCTTTCCTTGGCCGAGAGGGCTCCCGTGGAAGCCCCGCATTACGGAGCGGGAGGGACCTGGGGCTGCACTTAGAGCACCTCGGCGTGCAAAGCTCGGGAGGTTAAAACCCGGGGTGAGCTCTGCCATGCTCCCTGCCCGAGCCCAGGGCACAGCATCCTCCCTGCACGTACAGACGTCCAAACCTTTCATGCGCTCCTGCGGACGGGGAACAAAGGCTGTCTAAACAGGAGCTAGTGAGGCAGCAAATCGCACAAGAAACCTTCCCTAATGAACTGGAAGGACTTGTCCCTTCGCCTCGGGCGGCGGCACTGCCGGCGTGCTTAGCTAGGCAGCGCCTTGTTTGGTGGGGGGACCCGCGCTCCCGGGTGGGGGAACAGAGGAGAAGCAGTGGGTCTGGAGCTGGAAAGGTTTCCTCTGCCCATCTGCTCCTCTCCGCCAGCAAGGTCGAGCAGTGAAGGAGGGGATGCTCTCACTTCCCGGGGAGCCAGCAGCTCCATCGCTGCCTTAGCCATGGGGAATGCTGCCGGGGAGCACCGTCCTGCCTGTGACGGCGGACCGAGGTTAGTTGCAAAGCTGTTGGGCATGCCATTATTTCCTTTGATCGTTTGCTTCATGCCCGTGTCGGTGGCTGCGTGGTGTGGGTAAAGATCGACGGAGCAGCAAGGCACAGGAGCTGGAGGTCGCTTTTGAAACCCAGAGGGTCTGCAGTGGAGGTCAGTGCATCCTGCCACCCTTTTGGGAGAGATGTGCTTGAGCAGCCTTGGGTTGGTTCAGGGAGCGCTAACCAGAGAAAGGAAACTGGTGGAGAAGTGACTCATAGGATGAAATGGCACTGTCTTATTCCGCAGCTCGATTCTCTGGACAAATGCGGTTTCCCATCTGTTATTTGCAGAGGAGGAGATGAGTTTGGGGGTTGGTTCTTCTCGCTCGCCAGCAAGCGAGCAAGTTGATTATTTTCTGGCAAGCATTAGCAGGATGATTACTGACTGCTCCGGTGGCTTCCCCTTCTGGGCAGGAGTGCCAAGAACTGGATTTTATTTGTATTGAGATGTTTGAAGATAAAAGATGAGCATAAGGTGGCCTTTTTCACAAGTGACTCGGTGCCTTGGTGACCAATTCCCCTGTCAATTAAGTCCCGAAACACTCCTAATTGCACATTTTCTCTGGAGCCCTGGGTTCTCCTCAAACTGTGCTTTAGATTTGGACCAGGAAGCTTCAGCCCACGCTTGCCTGCATGTTTGCATCCGCCTCCTCTCCACCTGGATGCAGGCGTGAATTCTGTCTTGACGTGCAGCGTGGCCCCAGGCACACAACAGCTCCCGCACCCTGGGCTGCTCGTGGTCCTCCAGAGGCACCTCAGGAGACTCCATCTCCTGGTGTTATCCATTTACCCCCCCACCAGCTCGGACCCTGGCTGGTACACCACATGGCAGCCTCCCACGGGGTGCTTTGCAGGCTCCTCACTGCATTTGCACACAGGCTGTGCACTGATCCAAACAACAAGGGCTGCTTTTCCTACCCTCCACAGACAGGTTCTGGGGCAAACTGTCGCTGCACTGCTGCAGGAGAAAGCAGCAGTAGAACAGTGGAATCCTGGAACCTTGAAATGATATGGGTTGGAAGGGACCTTAAAGACCATCTAGTTCCAACCCCCCTGCCATGGGCAGGAACACCTTCCATTGGATGAGGTTGCTCAGGGCGCTATCCAACCTGGCCTTGAACACTTCCTAGGATAGTTTAGTTCTGCTTTAAAACACAAACTCCTAAGTTCAGAATAAGGCATTTATTGGTGTTTGTTGTGTGCTCCACCAGCCAGTCTGAGATGCTCTGGGAAAATGAAAGAACTGATCCACACGGTACCTTTAGCTTTTTCCATGCATCAGCAGCTCTTCCAGATTTTGCTGAGCTTTCCTTGCTCTCCTGCATCCATTCCCACCTCATGCCTTCCCAGCAGTATCCCAGCTCCCCACCACAGCTTGCTGTTCCCTCTGTTCTCTAGCTGAGGGCTGCCTTCTAGCACTGCCTCTTCCCTTGGATCAGGATGTTGTTTAATTGCAGGGTACGTGGTTTTGGCAAATTTCAGCGTGACAATGTAAAGCACAGGACGTGCCCCCCGGAGAGCTCCTCCGGAGTGGATCCGGGAGGCACAGAGGGAAGGGACATTTTGCTGACTGGCTGATTTCGTGAGACAACAGTTCTTCATCTGCAGGCCGAGCTGCTGAGCTGAAGACACTTAAGGACACTCTCAGGCAGGGCACTGGTGGCTCTCGGGAGAGGCCAGGCTGTTGCAGTGTTCCTCCAGGATAAGCCAGGAGCAGCCATTAATGAAAACCTTCTCCATCCAGTCAGTGATCCGGGTGTTGAGCCTCTCTATTAGCCTGATTAGCACAGTACCTTCGTTACCCACTTCCAGCCTGGGTTATTTTTATGCTCATACTGGTGCCTGCGAAAGGCACAGGAGGGAGCTGTGACCGTGGCCTTGGGGTGCATCTGCTGGCAGGTGGCTTCATCTGGGGGGGCTCTGGGGCAGGAACTGCTCGGGGCTCTCAGAGTTGAAGAGCTGCTGCCAAAGGTTCACTGTCGTGCTCTTCCCGAATATTGGGTTGGGGTTTTTTTACAGGATTTTCAGTTTTGTAGAGTATTAAATACACGTTTTAGGCAACTCAGAGAAAACCCACGCTCCTTTCCTCCTCTGATTTCCCATGAATTTGGCTTCTTGTTTTTCAGTTTGTTGTGCATCCCGTTGTCTCGAGCCAGAGGAGGAGCGTGGGTTGTATCTTCTGCTGAACAAAGCTCCTTTTCTCTGTCCTGTTCAAACTGGTTACCCTTGGGTGGGATTGATCACACTGGACTCAAGATGGCTTGGGAGCTGTTCTTCCCAGCCTAAAATAATTGTTTAAAACAAGTCAGATGGACTGTGCCCAGTGGCCTCCTCTGACACAGGGTCATGTAGCCTTTGTCATGTAGACCTTTGTCGTGACTCAAGGTCAATGGCTTTGGCTCCAGTGAGATGATGTAAATGGATAGAGCTGCTGAGGAAGAACCAATCAGTCTCAAGCCTCCGAAGTCTTAAATATGATTATCTAAATATGGTGTCTCCTATCCTTTTTGATTTTGTTGTTTTTCTGTAGTAGGATAGCATCCTGGGTGACCTCCAAATGGTCCAAAATAACCAACCCTCAGCAAAGACAAAATTACTCTATATTATAATCCTAAATTTTGGCTTGAAAATATCTTGGATGTTCAGTTACGAAGTTTTTCTGCTCACAGCACTCACTTTAAAGCTTCTGACCACTGCAAAGGCTGAACTCCGTACTTGAGATACTTCAAGGTCTGTATTGTCTTACCTCAGGAGAACAAAACAACCTGCACATAACCAGCTCTCCCTCACACCTCCTGGTAACAAATCCTGGGGACAGGCTATTTTCACATAGTTTCCTAAAATAGGTGGTGTTAGAATAACTTTAGAAGCCTTATAAACTCAAGCTGCCTATATCATTTCAGATCATTTTTAAATGGGTGTTTTTCTAGAGGGTTCAGAAGCTGCAGTGCACAGGGATGGATTTTGGTCCCCCTTATGTACCTATGCAAAACCCTGCTCTGCAGAGGGTCAGGATCTAGCCCATCAGACCTGTAATTTTATATATATATATATATATATATACACACACATATATATATACACATATATATATATATACATATATATATATATATTTGCTGAGTTTTCCCTGCTCTCCTGCAGCCATTATATATTAAAAATATATATCAGTGTTTAAGTCTGCCTGGGCACAGCCAGCACGTGCTGTGGATATTCCTGCTACAATTTTTTTTTAAGGAAACGCTGATTGGAAAGTTTTCGTTCCTAATGGGATTTGCAGATGGTCGGGACTGCATCAAGAGCGGGGAGGCACATCTGGCAGCTGTGACCTCGCAAACGCCGCCGCTTGCTGACCCATCCATGCATTGGGGAATAACAAGATTTGGGAGGGAGTTTTGAGGAGTATACTGGGGTGTTGGAGGGATCTGCAGTGGGAAGGGTGAGACTGGTGTTCGTGGGTGTGTTGGGCACCGCGTGCAGGGCTGGGGCAGGTCAGCTGTTGGATGCAGACACTCCAAATGTCCATAAAGATGGGATGGTTCAAGCAATCAGAGTTTTTGAGATCAGAACAAGTATAAAAAAACTATAGATGAAAGGCCTGCAAGCTTTACCTCCCTGAGTCTTCTGCTGAGCCCAACAGCATGTGTATAATTTGCTTTAATGGTTAGAAACATCTGCTGTTAAAAGTGATGCTTAATATATTTGGCTTCCATTTCCAGTCATTAGTTCTTTTTATGCCTTTTTCTGCCTAATTAACAACCTTTTAGTACCTGATATTGTTTCCACTGAATGTGCTGCTATATCGTAATCAAGTCACTTCTTAATCTTCTCTTTGATAAACGAAAAAGATCAACCTCTTCGGTTCTCTCATTTCAGACATTTTCTGCATCCCTAAGAATGACTCTTACAGATCCAGTCTATATCTCCCGCAGTGTTTTACTAATCTCCTTAAAATGTCGGTGTGGAACCGTTGAGGGCTCTGGAAGGAGTCCCTCAGTGCTGGAAGAGGAGGCTGAGCCACCTCCTCACTCCTACATCCAGCTCCAGGCTTCCTGCACGGAGCAAGAGCAGGTTTGCCAGGCAGCAAAGACTCATCTTCATCAATATTTCACATGTGGGGGGGCTGGAACAGGATGATCTTTAAGGTCCCTTCCAAGCAAAACCATTCTGATTCCGTGGTTTTACCGAAATCCACCACGTGTAAGTGGTTTGCCATAGCGAGCTGATGATACCTCGGCACTGGTGAATCCTCTTTGTCCCCCAGCTCAGTGTAACGGTTTGGATCCGACTTTCCTG
>VZRE01005799.1:5984-20678 GCA_013396775.1 Cephalopterus ornatus | reverse complement strand
AGATAAAAGGTGTAATTAGTATAGATAATTGAACAAAGTATTTGTCTACTGGCTATTCTAATCCCAACCAGCCAAAAAATCTACATTAAAATATGGGGACTGTCATCGTGAAAAGTCATTCTCCTCTTCTTTGCATTCTCCTCCCTCAAATATCTATACGACAAGAAGAAACAAATTTGTGTGAGCTGGCAATGGCTTCTTTCCCTAGTTAATAAGATTATTTGAAATAATTGTATCTTGAATTTCATTGTTCACTATTTAATTAAAAACAAGAAAATCCTGCCTGCAGCTATTCAATTCCTTATATTTTGGCACCTTTTGGAGTTTGGTCTACAATGCTCTGTTTGACTTAAGTCACTGTTTATAATTTCTAAAATATAGTGCAGACCAAACAGCCACCATCTCCAGGACTAATAGCTCATTTCTGCTTCCGTACAACAGAAATAATAAAAAATAAACAAAAGCAATTAAACACAAACAAATAGGTTTTAGGCAGGGCCTTGGGCTTTGTTTTGTTGGTAGCTGGGTTTTTCTAGTGGTGGTGTGCTTTTTTCTTCCTTAGTAGCGTTATACCCAGCATCTCTTTGCCTTCCTTTTGCTTCGTTTTTTTTCTGGCAGGCCTAGAATTAAAATCAAAGCAGGTCATCAACACATAAAAATTCAGTGTTGAAAAATTGCCCTAGTTCTTGCATACGTCCAAGAAAATATCTTCTCTCCTTCTCACAGATGAAACATTTATTCATTGCTGTGCATCCACACTTTTGGGGTCGGGTAGTGAAGTGATGATCAGTTCATGATGTTCTTTGGAAGTGGTTCCTGCAGGTACGACTTCTCAATATTGGCCACACACAGTTCATGAAAACAGGATGGATTTTATTGTTATTGTTATTATCATAATCATCATTGTTATTATTATTATTATCAATGCTGTTGTTAATTTTTATATTATTTTATTTTTATTCTCCTAGCAGTTTGTGCTGCTGCTCTGCTGGAAGCACCAGAAACAAACAGCCCCATCTTGCCAGGGACTCCAGCTCCTCTTTCCATGCCCACACCAAACTTCCTCTCCCATACAGCAGAAACTTGGCCTCGGCCAGAGCAGACTCTTACCTTTGGGACAAGAAAATTCAATTTACCATGCCCTGTTGAAAATCTAGTTCACTCTGAATGAGCACATTTGGGTATCAGCTGCAGTTATTATTTTGGCAAGGGCACACAGCAGAAGCCCTGTCAGGAATTGCACTGAAACAAATCTCAGCAGGGCTTTTCCACCATCGATATCAAATTAACTCATCACCATCCTTGCAAATGAACATCAAATGAGACATGTAGCAGTTCCTCACTCAGGTTGTAGATTTTTAAGACTGTATTTCAGTGGTTACTAATACAGAATGAAAGAACAAAGACAAATTTCTTGAAACTTTTATGTTCTGAAAACTAAACTTCCATTATGTAAATGTAAAGCAGATCCTGGTTCACTCTCTTTGTATACAGTTTGAGCCATTATGTTGTGCATAGTGGAATAGTGGAATAATTATCTAACAAGGAATAATATCGGTGTCATCAGAACAATACCATGCTCTAGATAAGTACAAAAGAGATATGAAACTATATAGTAAAAATTCTAATATTAACTATAAAATTCAGTTAGGCTTTCAGGTAAGCACATCTGCAATCACAGCAGTGCCTTATTTGTTGTTATTTGGTATTCATGTCAGAGATTTTACTGCTGAACTATAAGAACTAGGAACTCTCTAAATTCATAATTATTAAAATGCTGGTTTGAGGCTTCTGTGCAATATTTTACATACACACTTTCATACAGTGACAAACTACGTTAGCAAAGTAAATCTAAATAATGGTGCTTTATAAAGCATCTTTTGGAGGGAAGTGATCAACCAGGGCATCGGAAGGAAAAGCTGGATGACAACTCCAGTAACAACTTTGGAGGATACTTCTGACGTGCACATTACAAATTGAATGTCACCACTTAAGCTTTGACTTTTATCTGGTAGATTAATTTTGGCTATTCGGAATTTAGTGTGTATCTCTATGTCAGCTAGAGACACACACAGTAATGGAACTGACACATTGGTTCCATTGTTATTTTAAACAATCAAATCTGTTTCACCTTTTATTACAGAAGAACTGATGGAATGCAATAGGCATACTGTTTTCACAAAACTGTTTGGGGGAGCCCAGGTCAATTTATGAGTCACACTCAATTTATGTCAGAGCCATCTTGCTGGCATGAGCACTGAAATCACATCTTAGCGGAGTGTTGCAAATGCAATCTAATTTACCATCAATATTACACACATATTTACTCTTCATTCCGTGAATGTCTCTATGATTTTAGAATGTGAAAACTATGTGCAAGGTGACAGAAGTACTGAAGATAAAACCTGAAATATGCAGGACACAGCAGAAGTACAGAGAAGTGGATCACGGGGTAAAATGACAGGTCATCTCTCACAAGTCACTGACCATTGGATGTGCACAGCAAGTTGAACGACTGGGCTCTTGCAGTGCTGGCATTTGAATGGCCAAATCCAAGCAATTGCACAACCTCTGGGGTGGAGATTGTGTCCATCAAGAACTGCCCTGACCCTCTGCAGAGCTACATATACATATATATGTAAATCGATACTGCACTGATCTATTGACAAATATAAAAGCAAGGCCAAATTTTTCCTTAATCTTTGGCCAATGACTTGGCTACTATAGGAAATGCCTACAAAGTCAATGCCATGGGAGGAATGTAAGGCGTCTAGGTATATCACTCAGAGCAAATGACTCCTGAGACACATTTACCTCATACGAAAAAAAAAACGTCTACTTTACATCCTACTCAGTCTGCGTTAAATTATGAATTCCACTGAATGAAATGAGGTTACACTCCTGCACTAGTGTCTGGGTGAAACATTAGTGAAAGCTTTTCCTTTTATTCCTCTACCACTTTGTTCTCACTAAGTAAGAAAGAGTTGCTAAGGTGTTTTATTATATGTAAATTTCCCTTCAGTGCAAGGCTCCTTACTTCATAAACAATGCAGTAGAAGCTAGTCTGGTTACAATAAAAGGATATTGCCAAAATTGCATCGCATCATTCTTCTACCTCAATTTCACAGTAGAAAAGACTGGTTAATGATGTAAAATGTAAGTGTTGTAATTCAATATTAGTACAGCTATTTTTACAATCGTTGCTAATAAATTCATTGCAAAACAGTTCACATTTTTCTCC
Source organism: Cephalopterus ornatus (assembly GCA_013396775.1). Taxonomy (NCBI): domain Eukaryota; kingdom Metazoa; phylum Chordata; class Aves; order Passeriformes; family Cotingidae; genus Cephalopterus; species Cephalopterus ornatus. The sequence goes on along the minus strand of VZRE01005799.1, from coordinate 17,437 downwards.
TCTGGTAAAAGTACAGAGTGTGTGTGCTAAATAACTAAAATAAAGTCATACTAATTTTAACTGGAAACTGCAGGTAATAATAGTATGTCAATATGTCTATAAACAGTTTAATTACAGGTACAAGTTGAAATGATAACTTTGTGCTACTGTTACAAAGACCATAAAATACCTGCAGAATGAGTAATTTGAACCTAATAATTCAAGTGGCAGTTGAAGAAGCACTGGTTCCCTTCTGGATCACACACATGATTTCAGTGGGCTCTTTGCAAAGAGTTAGTGCTTTTATTCAGATTTAATAGATCTTGCTTTGTTTGTAACATGTCAAGACATGGTGATTAGTTACACATATACATGTCTTTTTTCCATACTAAATCAAAAATCGAAACAATCTTCTAGAACAATATGGTAAAAATTAATTTTCAAAATTACACTTATTTTTGAAGCAAATGCAGAGACTGATGTTCAGAAGTATAGCAGAAGGAATGTGTCAGATAGAGGTACAAAACCCAGTAGCTCTAGTGAAATCTGTGGTAATATGTCTGAAGAGTAAGGCAGTCTTCATTTGGAATGAAAGTTGAAGAATTTAGTACTTAAATAGCTTCTATAGCCCATAGATTTGTCTCCAGCTCCTGACTGCGAATTTAACTACAGACTGGAGAGACAAAGACAAGATAATTATCTCCACTAACTTTTAACAGGGGTAGTTATCAGTGTCAGTCTTACTGTCCTCCTTTGTGCTTCAGTAATTCCTAATGAAGGTAAAAAGCAGTAAAAAAAATAAAAGGGAATTTTTTACACATTTACCTTTCACAATCAGGCTTTCGCAAAGCCCTTTAAAAGGTAATGAATGCAACACTGACAACATGACTTCTCTAAATGCAAACAGTGTGCCCATTATATCCAAACCAATTGGTCCCAGTCAGATTTGGACTGGCAGGCTGTTGTCCAGGGGCAGCAGACTGCACAGTCATTGCTCACCTGGATTGTAAATTGCTTCGCCTGCCCACTGCTTTCTCCAGCTGCCAGGAAAGGAACAGCACTGACCTTGCAAGATCAAGCAAGTTCCTTGTTTATTATTACTCAGAATCGCAATGGTTTGGCAGAAGGTACCTTAAGGACCATCTTCTTACACCCCCTTCCACTATCTCAGGTTGCTCCAGGCCCCAACCAACCTGGCCTTGGACACTCCCAGGGGTGGGGCAGCCACGGCTTCTCTGGGCCTGCGCCAGGGCCTCACAACCCTCGCAGGGAACAATTTTTCCTTTAATATGCCATCTAACCCCGCCCTCTGTCAGTGTGAAACCACTCCTCTCTTGTCCTGTCACTCCATGTCCTTGTAAAAATTGCCTCTCCAGCTCTCTTGGAGCCCTGTTTTATACCTGAATATAAGACTTTTCCTAAACTCTAACAGCTCCTTGCTGTTAAAAAAAAAAAAAGGCACAAAACACCTTTGTGAGAAATATATGAGGATGTGCTCTGTCAGGCTTCTAGTGTTTGTTATAATAGTTCCAGCAATATTACTTTTTCTTTAGATTTAAGGGGAAGTTCCTCTAAATGCTATTATGCTGAAGGATATTGAGTTAGGATAAGAGATTCTCCTCAATTCATGCATTTCTGATCATAATAAAGCCTTTCATTCTCCAAATCTTACATTCAGAAGCCAGTTTTGATGGTGCAAAAGTACTTTTTTCTCTAGTCTTATTCTGAATTCAGACCTAACACTACTCTCACACCAATACAGATGTCCTAGAGTTTAAAGAAAATGTTTAAGTGCCAGTTTCATGAAAGACAGCGTCCTTCCTCCTAGTATTCATAAGAGCCTTAAGAGTTAGTGTAAATGAAAATCAGATTTCAAATATTACTTCTGCTTCCTATTCTTTTATCTTGGCTCACTCACTAACAGAATTGTCTTAAACAAGACTTTGAGCTAACACAAAAATGGAAAGATTAATCTCCTACTTTGTTTTCAATTCTGTGAAGGCAAGTTTTGACTTACGGCTGCACACTGGCATGAAAAAGCACAAACATTATCATTAAAAACAATAGCATGACAACACTGGAAAATTACACCTGGTTTATAATCTGGAATCTTGTGATGTTAATACCTACTTCCATTTTGAAGAAGTTCTCCTCAGATTTGGGCATCAAGTTACAGCAGCAAATTGATAATTACACATAACAAGGCTACACAATGTAACACAGGTAATGAAATTTTAATTCACCAATTCATCTTGTGAATGAATACAAGGAGTAAGCAATCAGCCTCCACACGCCTTTACACACTTTTAGTGCTAGTTATACCCTGCATGTGTGTTAGCCCACCTGCAGAGCCATTATTTATACAGTTCTATTAGCAAAACAGGTCTTGCTCTCATTTCAGGGACCTGATACAAAATTTATTCAGACAAAGATAAGTTATATCTTTTTAATAGCTTGCCTGTCTAAAGAACAACACCAGGAGACACAAGTCATCTTGCTGTGCCCTTCCCTGTGCTGGGAGTAGGGAAGGAGGGAGGGAAGGCAGGGATTGCACAGGGAAGGATGTTTTTCATTACTAGTACATACTTTGCTAGAAACAAGAATCCACTTCCGAAAACCACAAATCTGACTGTTTAAAAAACAATAAAGAAATTGCAACTTGTTAACTTTTATCCTCTACATCACTTCCTTTCTACATTAGCAACATAAACCCACAGGCTGTAGAAAAAATAGTAGGTTTGTAGCTACAAGTCATACGGACATATTAAAGGCATAACATGATCTAGAGCGTCTAATCCTGGTATCCAGTGACAATTTACTTTTATGAATGGAATGAAGCAGCCTGTGGGAAATAAGAGCTCTTGTTTCTGTGCAGTTAATGGGCAGGAGAGGAACCTTTAAAGATCTGCACAGAGAGGAAAACTCACCAACCTGGATATCATTGCAGTTCAGAGGTTTACACTGCCCCAAACACATCCATGAATAGTTGGACTTCTCAGGCCCCTCCCTTGCAAAGCACCTTTCCTGTTTTATTAGGGCTCAGAATATTCACATACAACATATTTGCCTAATTTAACATGAGTGTATTAAGCAGAGATCTCATCCACAGTGTCTTGGATTGTGCATGATCATGTTGCTTAAGGGATTATACACTTGAAATATAAACCACAATGACCGGCAACTATTTATTTTTTAAAAGCTAATTTCCTGATACTTTTAGGAAGAGCTGGGCTTAAGCAAGAAGTCCAACTGTGTAGAAAATGCTTAAATTTCATTTATTTACTTTCAATCCAAAATTAAAATGTTCAATGAGGAAACTATGTCTATCAGAATCTGGATCTGGATGTGTTTCCTGGATCAGAGTAAACAAACTTCACTAAAATATGTAAGACATGTCTCAAATCAACAAATCTTCAAACAAATAAAAAGGAAATTTGGGTTCACAAAAGTTGTAAAAAAAATTCTTTTGCACTTCCAGTATTTGCTATTTTTATTTGTTTTTACAAATTTCTCCAGTTCCCAAAAATTTAATTTTTGGTGAAAACACACTTTCCAATTGAACATTTCTAGCTGATGTACTTTGATATAGTTTTTGATAAATAAGCTGTCAATAGTGGTCTTTAGCTTGCTGGTATCTTGAAAAATAAGTTTATGCAATGTAAAGCATTGTTCCAGTTTTAAAGACCTGAAAGTAGATTGTTTTCCAAACTTCATGACATTGGTGGTTTTGTTTTTGTTTTTAATAAACAATTAGGTTTTGTCATGTTATTAGATACAAAGCTTTTTTTAATTAAATAATTCAGTAGCTCTATTTTAGACCTTTTTACCACTGGTTTACAAGCTTTTGACTGTAACTGATGGAGCTGGAAATCTGCCTATCTTCGTATCTGCCATCATAATATTATATGCTCTATTTTTCATCTACAAATGATCTGGGGAACTTACACTTGCTTTGTGCTACAGTTTAAATCCCTTGGCTTCAGAGTGTTGTGTTTGATTAGGAAGAATCTTGTGTTTAAAAGAATTTTTCTTTTGCCGAGACTCTTGCTATTCAAATGTATTCTGTTAGTTCAGTAACAGCTTGGAAAAATGAAATAAATCAAAAATATAGCTTGTAAATACTCAGCACAGACTCAGTAGTGTTTAGCAGTTTAATTTTTTTAAGTCTTTCTTAACTGAGTATGGTTTAATCCCTCACAATCCCTATTGTCATACATCTGTTATTGCCACTGAAAGGCAGATTACAGCAAATCTTCTGGAAATGCTTTCCTGAAAGGAGAGTAGATGTGACAAATCAGATCATATAGGAGACTCAGAGAATATATTCCAAGACACAGAAAAGTTTAACTTCAGGGAGGGAAGACACAGAGGTCTATGGAGGAACAAAAACTAGAGTTGGGGATAGACCAAGGGGCGAAATGAAAGGATGGGGTGGGATGAAAGGAAACACCAGAAAACCTAAAAAAATGTGCAAGTTCTTGTATATTGGTCACTGTCTTATTTTCTCCAATTCCTTTTGCCTTCTTCACTTGCTCTCTCCTGCTCACTAGGGTGAGGGAAAGGCACTTGCCAGGGGGATTGTGAAATAAACACCTGCCAAGCTGTCTCAGCTGGGAAACAGCACTACCCAGTTCACACTTGCCTTGGTGAAAAACTTCTGCACCACCACCTAATCATGATTACAGAGTGTGAAAAGCATTCTACATCATTAATTATGCCAATTAAAATGACTTTAATGGGACACCTTGTGCTTTTGGCTGCACAGAGCTGGCAAAGTGTTGACCCACGTGCAGGAGAACAAGGATGGATGCCAAGAGAAGTCATCTACAGTCCATCTTGTAAATTACCAACCTGCAGTGGAAGGATTGGGAAACTTGTTCAGACACTTACCTAAAGTTCTTGCTAGGAAATCCCTGAAAAATAGCTACTAGCCTCAAGAAAATGGGCCCTTTTTTTGGCCGAAGTTTGGAATATTTTGTGTAACAACAAAATCTTACATCTGTTTAGAGTCATATTCCTAGTTATTTGGTTATTAATAGGTATATCTTGTAAAATCTTTGAATTTAAAGTACAGATTAGCCAGAAGAGCAGTGAACTAAGAGCCTAATTTCATTATTAAACTTACAGTACTATAAGGTCAAGTTCTGATTTTCAGTAAAAACCCTACCTATATTCTTTTAAAAACAAAATATTGCTTTTAAAATATTTCATTAAAGGGGTAGTAAAAATGCAAAAAACTCCTCAGAAAACATGACTATAAACTCATAAAGTAGATTACAAATTATTCTGTGAAAAGATTACTGTAAAAAAATTTTTGAAAATATTTATGGGAAAAACTGTTAAAAAGTTGATGTTTATTGTCTGTGGTTTTGCTTGTTTTCAGCTCATGACTCTTCTGGTGGACAGTACTGCCTAATGAATTTAAACAGCTGCCAACATTTGCCTGTACGGTGAATTGAGATGCATGTTTTTCACAGGTTTGACAAGGTAAACATCATTTAGCCTGCCAGGGGGCATGTAAACTGTGACATATCACACTATATTAAACTATTTAATTTCCAGAGAAGTTTTTTTAAGTGGTGAAGCAAAGAACATAATAAAAGCATTCTGGAAATCTAAGTGGCAATCACCTTTTTTCCAGAGATGTACATCAACAAATATAAATTACAACAAATATAAATATAATATCTAGCTCCTTATGAGCTGTTCCACAGGCCTCAAATCAGAAAATCTAAAACCTTCAGAGTTAAAAGTATGACCAATAGATTTATCAACCTGCCAGTTGTATTAAGCCTTCATTTCTAGCTTGGTTTCCTACCAGTTTCATTCTCCTGTTTTTATGGCATTACTTTCAAAATGTGAACAAAAGAGGGTTCATTAAACCTCACAATATAAAAACTCTTCAGGGCTAGAAATATTTTATGTATTGACAATCAACACAAGAACAAATACCTAGAAAAAGATTAACAACATCCCAGGACAACCCTGTCCTCAAATTCATCTTCTGCAAATGAACAACTCTCTGTGAGCCACAATTTCTCTTCCTTAATAGGCAGCAGGTTGAGGAAAAAGCTCGAAGAATTAGTTCAATGTGGAAAATTCAGGAAAAGAAATCTTTTTGGAGGAATGGGGAACCAGCAGAGAGATAAGGAAAGAATAGATCAGAGTTCAGAGTGTCTTGGAAACACTGAGACTTCAGTAACACAGGTTTGTGAGTCAACACTGTTTAGAAGGGGAGATAGACAGGAAGCACATACCACAGATGGAGTAAAATATTGCAACCCTGGAAAAGCAGAAACTGTTTTGTTGGTGTATGATTTCAGCCTCTTTTTCATTTTTCTTATGGGCAGCAGTGAAAGGCCTACGTACAACTTGAAGGAAGAGTGACAGAATAAAGAGCTTGGATATTTAGAAGATAAGCTACAATTATTTTCCTAATTATTATTTATCTGTTGATATTGGAATGATAAACTATAGTAACTTGAGCAAAAGCAGTAAAATTTGGGGTAGAATAAAAATAATTCCATCTAAACTCTGCTATTTTCCCATACTATACAGCCTATGTTTTCTGTCTAATTTTATCCCATTATAAATAATCAAATTCTCTCATATAAGCAATTGGTACCACTCCCTTAACGAATTACTTTTCACAAAAACATATATTCTTTCCTTAAATTCTTAGTTACCTTTTGCCATGACTACATATTTTGAGCTGTTAAATCTGGCTTGATTGATATCTTTCCTTCCTGAAGCAGGGAGGAAGGATCAGGAACTTAAAATCAGGGAAAAAGTAGAGCAGGAAAAAAGAAATACCCAAAACCCAACCAAGCAACCAAACAAAACAAACAAACCCTCCCCTCCAAGAAATAAAAGGTAGGAAAAAATATTTTTAATCCACTGCAATAACTGGCTAGGCTGTTTACAACATTTCTGTGCTTTCTTCCCCCAAGAAAAGTGTTGCAGAATTTATCAGCCTTAAAAGAGAGTGTGATTGCTAATCCTTCCCTGTATCTCCTAAAATTCTGAATAAACCTTGTTGTCAAGAGATAAGCACAGCAGAAAGAGGAAAAAAATTATGTTATTTTTCCCATTATGTGACTTGATGCCATTGCCATTGAGGATCACACACATATTCTGATTCTTTTCGTATAGCATAGCTGATATCACAAACCAAATGTGCACATGTGCTTCTAAAGGTTCAGTCAGCCAGGAAAGAGAGAATTTAATGTTTTCAGTGTACAATACTCACATGGGAAACTCAATAGAAACTTTTGGTTCCTTTTTATTCTCCTTCTTTTTTTCAGCCTCAACACAATGTCAGAAAAATAGGGACTAAGATTTCAGAGTAGTGTTGGAAGGGGTGGGAAAAAGTTGCACATTGAAAGGGGGAGTTTCTATTTCTTGAATTTTGCTGTTGAGTTGTTCTCTGAAGCCTGAAAATTTTCTTTGGAGAGTTTGAGGAAATTAAATAATAGCCAGATATGCATCTGTTCTTCTCTGCAGCAGCTAAAGATAATAGTAATACATGATTTTTGGGTAAGGTCAGATGCTTAAAGCACTGTGTGGCTGCTGCAGGCTCTGAGGTTTCAGGAGAAGTAAAGATGAAATGAAGTCTTATCTTGCAGAGCAGTTGATAAACATCATCATGCAAGGACCTTTTCACATCTTGATTTTCTGTCAAATCATAAACCATTCCTCTAAATTTGCTTCAGCTGTGTGATCATAAAAACTTTATATAAAACCACACTTAGTTAAATACTTTTGAAATATGGAAGAGCAGGAAACCTGCTGAAAATACAATGAAAGCTCTTCCAAGCATTCTCATGATTATTTATACAGAGTTACTTCAGACCTATCTGCACTGTAGACTACAGTAAATTTTTACAAAGGCTTCTGCAAAGGGGTAAATTAAAATGGACTTATTCATTATTTAAACTGTAGCTGATCTTCCTAGTTGTTCAATATTTGAATTACTTGTAGGCAATTTGGAAAAGACCACTTTTTTCCTGGGCAAAATATGTTCCAAAATATTTAATTAATTAAATACAATTCTAAATAAATTAATTAATAAATACATTCATAAATAAATAAATCCTTCTGCTCTTTAACTCATTCTGTTTTTCAGCTGAGAGATAGATATTAGAGGACTATTGGTAATGTTGATGGGGAAAAAATGTCCTTAAATTGAATAATCAGAGCAATGGAGATGTACAAAAACACTGAAAAAAAGTCTCCAACACAAATCAATAACAGCATTCAAATCTTGGTGCTTCCTATGGGTGAGGAGAAAAAGTGTCAGGGTTTTCCCCCTTGGAAAGTAATGGACCTTTGTTATATACTTTACAGAAGGTTATTAGCAGTTCTCTGTAATGCTTAGAGGTTTTTACGCTCAGGTACCTGTATCCTTGCTGATGTGGAGGATTTGAGGCTGCAGACTGAGACATGAACATTAATGAGGTTGACTCGGGATTATGCTCCTCATCCCGTGCCTGTCAGTGACAGCAGGTCAGACTTAACTCCACAAGGAGTTTCAAGGAGATGAAGGGAATTGTTCCAAAGGTGCAGGGTTGCTTCGGGGTGTATAAATGGCAGAATATATACTTGTAAGGTGATAATTTATGGTGGCAATGAAAGTTTCTCCTTCAGTCTGAGAAGGTGATGAGTAATCGAAAAGGATGGACAGCTAATATAAATCTCCCAATATATGCTACTGTCTTATCTCGTTTTCATGTCTTATTAAGGGTGTTGCCTACAAATGGCTGTCTGGATTTCTATCAGTTACTAATGAAGTTAGAATTCAGTGGTATCCTAGCTTTCCAGCATGGCTTCTTGCATGCTACAAGAATGTCCCTCATCAAAATTCAGTTTGTTCTTGTCCTCCGCAAGCTGCAATCTGATCTAGAGACTGTTGCTTGAACTCTGCTTGATTTATTATCCTTTCCAATTTTGCTCATTATCACTAGGTAACCTAATTTACCAGAGCTCAGGTATCCTTTTCATGCTGATTAAAAGCATCTCTCTCTCTGCTTGATACAGACCTGTTTCCTTTCAGTTGAAAAAAAGTGATGATCCTGTTTGTCACTTCCCTTTGTTTGAATGTATAGCTAAGCCTTCTTACAGAAGTCCCATATTTTACCTTACTCTTGTCCCTTGTTAGTATCCACTGAGGAGTGTTAATCAAAGTTGACTAGTTGTGCTGTGATTAAACAAAGCAGGCAGCTAAACACCACACAGCTGTTTGTTCACTTCCCCCTCCTCACTCTTTCTGAGTGAGAGAATCAGGAAAAGTTAAAACATATAGGTTAATATAAAAACAGTTAATTAGGACAAAAAAGGGAGGGAAAATAATAATTAATAATAATAATAATGTACAGGAAAAGTGATGCACTCTTGCTTATCACTCACTGGTTGATGCCCAGTCAGTTGCCAAGCAGTGAACTCTCACCCTAGCTCACTCCCCCCAGGTTTTTTGTTTGGCAAAGAATCCCAGGATGGTTTGGGTTGGAAGGGACCTTAAAAATCATCTCATTCCACCCACTGCCATGGGCAGGGACACCTTCCGCTATTCCAGGTTGCTCCAAGCTCTGTCCAGCCTGGCCCTGGACACTTCCAAGGATGGGGCAGCCGCAGCTTCTCTGGGCAACCTGTGCCAGGTCTTCCCCACCTCACAGAGAGGAATTTCTTCCTAATATCACATCTAATCCTGCCCTCAATCAGTGGGAAGTCATTTCTCCTTGCCCTGTCCTTGCAGGTCCTTGTTGAAAGTCCCTCTCCAGCTCTCTTGGAGATCAATTAGGTTCTCCCTGATGCCATAAATCTGGGATACCCCGTGGGTCAGTTGAGGTCACCTGTCCCAGATGTGCCCCCTTTCAACACCTCATGCACCCTCATCCATTCGCTGGTGGGGTGTAGAAGGAGCAGAAATGTCACTAATTCTGTGTAAAACCTCCTCAACAACAACTAAATCATCAACGTGGAACCAACATTATTCCCATCCTAAATCCAAAACACAGCACCATCTGTGTACCAGCTACTAGGAAGAAAATTATCTCAGCCAAACCAGAATGCACACCAGTTTCAAATATTGTCATATAACCCATTGTTTGTTACAAATTAGAGGATAAAAAGATGAATTCTCCAGCAATATTTTCTGATATTAGCAACTTCTCCCTATTTTGCAACAGCCCATCTCAATCCATCAGATCTGAGAAGTTCCTCCAAAAAGCTACTGTCAGTCAAATATCTTTATATTATTTTCCTGCATGGCACTTGGAATGGCTCCCAAGAAACACTGGAGGGAGGAAAGCAAAATCATCTTTGCTATAATTTCCACTGAAATGTTGTGAAACCCTGCTGTTGCAATTGCTACCTATCACCAAGGCAGCCACTGCTCTCTGGTTGTTTTTAAACTCCTGTTTTGTTATTATTCAACCAGCATTTCCTAGAGTGCCTTCCCATTTTGGAATAAGGATCTAGCCTTTTATTTTAGGATTAAGGATTTGCACTACAATGCAAATTGCAGATAATTATGATGATATTTAGATAAACTTATAAACAGTCCAATGCAGAACATCTCTATTCTCCCCCCTCGCATTTCTTACTGAAACTCCCTCTACGCATGTCCGAAAATAGCAGAGGTTTTTGCTTACTTTCCAGTGTTCCTGTGATGTGAACTCATATGTATTTTGCTATATATTACCCACTAGTATTTCTCACATTTTAATACACTTATCTAGTCAGGAGGACATTGTATTATGTAATTCTCTCCATTGTAATCAATCATTTTCTGTATGTCATTGTCTTTTAAAACTAAAAGCAGGCACCTTATTATTCTTTTAAATTCCCCAGTGCCAAGTAACACATGCATCACTGTCTATATATATATGAAGTTATCTATGACACTTTCTTTGCTGTTTGTGTACCTGTTGTATAACTTTCTGTGGCTCAAGGTCAGGACCATGCCAACTCATCCTCCACAGATGGAAAAAAATGGGTGAGCACTCATTATTCCAAGGACTTAAGGAAAGCTGAACAGGTAAATTGTCCTTCAGACAAATCTTTCGTTACAATCTTTCTTTACAAGCAGCAGCTGGAAAAGAAGGTTGGACGCTACATGAAGATGATGCATGAAGATGTAAGTGAGCTTAGTGCTTGTTGCAAAAGGCAAGTTAACTTTATCTCAACATCTTTTTCAAATTAGGAGTTGTACCTGCTATCACCTGATAACAAATTGTGTAGAATTTATATTAACTTTATTTTACTATTATCAAATTATTAATTAATGAATCCAAAATTCTTCCAGTCTGTTACTTCCTTAGTGATACAAAATAATATTTATGCAAAATATCCCATTCAAGTGATAGAGCAAAATTCCCTCCTCAGCTGTAAATAAATCAGTAAACCAGTTTTACACCTGTTCAACAAGAGCTTCTCTCTGTTGGGATCATAATTACAAGTACAAATGCAATCAGCTG
>VZRE01005798.1:0-10171 GCA_013396775.1 Cephalopterus ornatus | reverse complement strand
TTCGTTCACAAAGCCTAGCCATGATGATTTAAATAGAAGGAAAAAAACCAAGACATTTTAATCATATTAGTCCATAAATCTAGTGTTTCCTAGTGTTAAATGTTGTTTTAAAATAGTTGCAAACCCCTTCTTGTCCATTTAACAATTTGATAGAGAAGGCCACTTTCAAGAATTTCCCACAAGCCCTTTTTAGTATTGCCATGGAGGTGTTGGATGAACTATAATATTACAACACTAATTTTTATTAGGATGCACTTATGCCTTACCTTTTTTCAATAATTATCTTTGTTTTGTATGTATTTGTACTTTTATGTAAAAGTAAATCTATATCTCTTTAATTTGATTTAGCATTCTTTACATTATATTTATTTTTCCGTTATCTTTTTAGCTGTTTTGTAAAGGTGTATGTAATCACTGTGAAGATAAAAGAATATAAATTTAAAGATTTCTAGATTTGTATTATTTTTCTTATGCTGGCAAGAATTCTATTTAAAAAATTATTTTCACAAACTGTTATATGTATATCTCACTTCTGGGAAACAAACCCAAAGGATGAATCATGTATTTTTTGACATAGTTTCATACAATGATGCTCTTTGTGTTATGATCCAGTGTTGCAAAATTTTGACTTATTCTCCTTAGTGAAATTAATATTCTCTTTAGTGAAATTAAAAAAGCTATGTAGATTATAAAAACACAAATTTGAACATTTCAAAGCAAGTACAGTGAACTAGGATTGAGCCTGTTGTACTAACCACAATGTATTAACTGATTTCATGACAAAAAATATGGGTGAACTGGAATCTTTCAGGGCGTTTTGGTTTCCTAGCTGATCAGTTTGGTGCCTTCTAGTTCTTCATGATGATATGGGGTTTTATCATTGCCCTTCTTGTTGTCTTACAAAATGAAGAGCCCTGGCCTTCTTTTTTGTATGGAAGGCCTTCTTTATTCTTGAGGCCATTCTCTGAAGATTTCCACTTCTTGTTTTATTTGATGAGAGGAAGAGATGGAAGGATTTCACTGAAAAGCTGTGAAAAAATATTTATTGCTATATAAGTATTTTCATATTCAGTGAGGATGTTTAGTTTGTAGGTTTGGTGTTGTGTTTTTTTAATTTGTTTTAAGTGACTCAGTGTCAAAGTGGTACTCAGATGGTAATCCCAAAAATCTTCTTTGAGTGGCAGTTTCAAGTCCATAAACTGTGCCTTATTCAAACTTCATACATGCATTCTGGTAAAAAAAGTTTTCAGTGGAAATAATTTGATCCTGGAAAAGCTGGCTTAATAGACAGAATTTGAAGGGTGAGCATGATACTGTGACTTTACTCAAAAGCTTCAAGTATAAATCATACAGATAGGCATAATCAGGACACCTGACTCTAAGTGACATTTACATTAACATCTGTTTTTTCACATGCATATCATGCATCTTGAAACATTTTTTCCTTCTGAGGAAGGTCTTCTTGTATTTTGCTAACCCTGGTCTTTGCAGAATATACATATACAGAACAAGCAAATAAATGTTTCTTTATTGTATAATTATTGTCCTTACTGAATGTATCTATAATAAAATATGATGCTCCATTTCTGACATGCTTTATTATCAAGAGTTTTTTATTATGAAGCTGGAGAACTTTGTTTTCCAAAGTAATTCTCTTCTGAGTTTCTTTTGTTTTCTGTACTCTTATTTATTTTGTTCTGATTATGGATAATAGCCATTCAGTTCCTTTATCATACAGAAGAAGTAATTTAAATGTGATACTTCAGAGAAATTCAATATATTAAGTACAGAACAAATCTTGCAATGTCCAGGACAAGTTATCTCTCACAGAGGACTAATGTGAAATACTTTTTATTTTTAGTTATGTATTCATAAATTTCTATAGAATACTTATCATGACAATGCCAAATTCCTAGAGCAAGATTATTGAGTGCATTAAAGTAAGTCATAGATCTTTCTGAACTCTAGCTGCTGAAGACGGCAGCACAGTCTATGGGAGAATGGGAAATAATCCAGGATGCTTGGATATAAATACAACCTAAGTTGCAGTTTCCTTTTGAAAAAATATGTTCTATTTATGCTCAGGCTAAGGTTCTAGCCCACGATAGGGTCCTTGTATGGACTAGGGCTGCTTCTGAAAGTATTACTTAACTATTTCTCTACTTGTAAAATCTCAGCCTCATATGGTTCTAAGGCTTTTGGTATGCCTTTTATTTGTGATCTCAACGGGATTTTCTTTTGCATTGATATGATTTTTTTTAAACGTTATATTTAAATGAGCAGGTAATCCTGGCAGAACATCTCTGACAGTATATTAGTTTATAGATGGTGAATAAGATGTAGTGAGATGCTACCTTATGCCTGTGACTGCCTTGATCACAATAACCCTTTCAGAAAGTCCTCAAGTCTTGAAAGACTCAAGAAGGTGGTAATTTGACTGTAGTTGGCCTAATTGAAAGGGTTAAATATGTGCCAGCTGTGGCTTGGAAAAGCTTATTTTATTCATATAAAATTCTGTTTCTTCCTTCATAAAGCTGATTGATTTAGCTTGGTTTATACTAGTGATGAAAGCAGTCAAGACCAACCAAAAAATACAACTTCCAATATTGTGACATTGGATTGTTCTGTCATTTACTCAGGAAGGCTGTGTGTAGATTTTTCAGCATGTAGCTCCCCTAAGTTGTGACACACTGAAGATGCAAGAAAATATTTCCTAAATTCTTTCCTTGGTTAATGTGATCTCTTCCTCATTCTTAGGCTTCTGAGGGGTTGGATGTAGATGAATAGCCCTTCTCTTCTTTCCTAGGCCTGACAGAGCGGGCTTTTTTTACTCTCTTATATTCTTATAGAAGAACACTGGAAGGATAAAACAATGTGAAAATCAGTGAATCACAATCTATAATTTAAACATAATTCACTATGACTCATTCATTAAATGCTTTTTCAGAGTTTCATATGACAAAACAATAACCATAAGCATAATCATCACTGCCTACTCAATCTTCTCTTTACAGCTATGTAATTCTGTGATTCAAATGATTTTGGAAAGTCTTAGCAGGTGTAAATTGTCACAGAACCATCAGAAGCAAAAGAACTCAACGGCTTAAAGCACCCACAGGGTCATACTTTGTTATGGTTAAGTTCAGCTGGCACAAACATCTTCAGTTGTTACACAGACCCCTTTCCACTCTTAAGCAAGAAGGTGTTGAGAGTAGGTGGTGGGACTTGTACTGGCATGGGAAGCCTAATCCAGACTACTATTTCAAGACCTGTCTGGGTGCTTCCAGAAGATAACAGACCTTCTGTAGTGTCACTCAGTATTGCAGCCAGCGTTTTTCTCTTATTCCAGAGTCAGATTTCCTGGTCTCTTCTTTTATTTGGAAAGAGCTATTTCCTGCTGCATCTCATGAACTTCATCAGTTAAGTACCTCACACCGTAGTGGCCTACTAGCCTTTAGCCTTTTGAAGTAGTGAGGGTTGATGCTGAGGAAAATAATTTAAAAAAGGATACATGTCCTTTAAAACAAAGAACTCTCTGGAACAGCACAAAATCCACCTTTACTACCTTAAATAGACAAGTTTTAGACAAGTAAGAAAATTCAAATCAGATTAAGAGCAAAAATTCTGATAACTTGATTCAAATATTGTATGCTGTATAGTGATGAGAAATTGTTTTAGGGCTCAACAACTGAAGAGTCAAAGGAGAGCAATTTAAGGGGATGATGCCATAACACAGTGGTTCCACTAACTCCTGATGAAGTCAATAGAATGTGGAATCCTAGAGAAGAAAAAGAAAGTTCATTGATTAGATAACATCCATAGCTAAATCTCTTTTTAACAAAAACAGAAACACAAACCCCCAAAACCTTAACTCATTAGGCTCCATTATTATGTATTCATTGTTGTTTATGACATAATTTATTCTGCTAATTGTATAATCAGTCATTAATGGGAAAAATGTGTTAAACAAAGGAGTCTTAGTAATTTAATATTTAGTCCTTAAAATTTACTCCTAACCTTAAATATAATATACAACCATCAGAATATAAAATAAGCCAGGAATAATATTTCATTATTTACTGAAGGGGATCCTAGGAAATTGTCTAATACTTGCATACCCACTACCAGCACTAGTTTATAATTCTCTTTCAATACCTGTGAAGTATCTGTGTGGTATTTAAGAATTTATGGATATTCCACAGCTTCCGGCACTGCTTCTGTCTTGACAAAAGTATTTCTAATATCTAGTCTGAATATTTTTAACTACTCAATTTGTCCTACTGTGACCATGAACTTCTTGAACCATGATTGCTTCTTGTCTTTAGATGCATAAAAACATTATAAAAGAGGCTTATGTAAGCTTTGAATAGCCCGGGATAATTCATCTAAAGAAGAGAACAATCTTTGATACAGGATCTGCATTGGTCTCTGATCACTCTTCCTGCTTTTCTCCTGTTTTCACTTTTGAACATTGCATCTGAGGTCTTACTGTTGCTGAGTAGAACATATAGGTAAACTTGTGGGTATTTCTGATAGTGATTCTGATTCTGGTCTTTTTGCTTTAGCAAATTTATTTTTACGAAGATGTTGAAAGAGCAAATGCAAATTTTGTGTGTAATAGACTTATTCCAATACACCTATCCAGCTAAGAAGAATAGCATAAATGCACAAGGCATAATACATGTAACTAGTGTAAAATAATAATTTGCAAACTTTTCATTACAAATTAAATATATAAAAAATTCTTTTTTGTGTGGTTTTTTTTGTTTTTTTTTTAAGAAATTGATTATACAATATATACATTTTATATACATATATACAATTGATTATACTTGATTATGCCAACTGTATTGATTTTTCAACGTTGTAGTTCTTTTATGGTGACCATGTCACAAGAAATGCAAGTGTAGGTCTTGTATGCTGTCTGCAACTAAAGTCGTCCTGCAAGTACTAGACATCTTGATCATGCAAACTATGTCAGTTGTTGAGAAATTTCATTTTCCTTAAATCTGTTTTCACTTCCTCTAGTTTATTTGGGTTGCTTTCACCTCAGCAGCTTTGCTGTGTCAGATGTGTAGTGTCAAATTGCTGTTCAGAGGAAAACCAAAAATTAGACCTGAAAAAGATGACGTTCCTGAAGAAAGCAGAAAATAAGCACAAGGTTTTCTGAGGTGCACTAGGTTAATTGGAGTCTCTGAAAATCAGGCTGTAAGTGGATATTGTTTCAGTTAGAAAATAGATTGGGTTTATGTGACAGTTCTTTTTATATGATCGAATTAACTCTAAGCTTCTTTATGAGCTATTTATATTGATGTACAAATCTTCCACTAGCAAAAAGAAAATACTTTCTGAGGATGTAATTAATTTGTCTTAATCTATTCTCTAGTTTAAATCGAAACAGAGTATAAGCATCCCACTTGAATAGCTTGCTCAGACACCATCTGAACTGATTAATAGTCTTCTGCATGAAATGTCAGCTTTCTTCCTAAATAAAATAAAATAAAATGAATATCTTAATATAGAAATATAAAATATATGTAGTGTGCTTCAATATGATCCTTTAAGTGCAGCTTGCAGTAACACGAACAGAAGGTCCCAGCTGTTCTAAGTTCAAACATAAGGCAGTGCCTTAATAGTGCAATCAGTTTGTCCTAGATTCCTTCCAGCAGAGTTCAGGATGCTCTCTGACAAGCACATATAATCCTTTGAGCAGCTCTGTGTTGTGAAGTCCTCTTTTACATTCAAATTTAAATAGATTAAGCTTTTTTTAATTTATTTTTTTTAAAATGCCAAGATTTTAAATACAAAAAACCAGAAACTATGTCAGAAAATATTAATATTCTGTTACTTCTGTTACTTCCACAAGGTCTGTCTGGACTTGGCTTCATTTTATGCATCTGTAACATACGCAATTGTGTATATTACACAGTTGTGTATGTTACACAGTTATGTATGTTACAGTTGTCATGCAGCTTTTCTTGAGGGAAAAATAAGAATCTGAAGAAGTCACTTAAAGAACTACAAGAATTAGGGTTTTCTGGTCTGTATAAAGCTTTGGATTTTGCATATTACTCATGTATATTAAAGCAATTGTATAGAGGTGTCTTTTTTATTTGAGAACAGACTGCTATGTCCTATGTTCATTGATTTTTTTAGCTTTTTCTTATCCAGCAATTAATATTGCTGTTACTTGATGTTAGTCATCATATAAGCATTGATTGCATTGGATTCCTGAAATACTTCATCCTATAGTGTTGTATGGCCAGTGAAACTTCAGTCCATCAAACATACTGTGTAAAGAAAACACTAGTTTTCTTTTGTTTCACTTAAAAATATAATTATTTGGATAGTCCCATTTGAGATTTCAATGTTACTTTCTCTTTTCCCAACTCTAGTCACCATCTTCTTGAATCAAAATCATGATTGGAGTCACAATGTTCCTTGAACATCTCAAATTTGGAATATCTGGTAACTTTTTGCTTCCACTGTTTAACATTGGCTCTTCCAATTTTTAGCTTGCACAATACTTGCAAAGTAAACAGTTTTAAATATTCATGATATTAGGTAAACTGTAGTTCTATTCTGAGTTTTCTTCTCCTGTTTCTCTCCCTCATGCTTTTCAGCAAGAGCTGTTTGTGATAAAACACCGTAGTTCAGGGTAAAAACACTGAAAACTTCAGAGTCTATTAGGTTTTTTGCATTTAAGTGCCTACACAGCAAGCAGAATTTAGGGTAAGAACCTACACCTTTGTAATGCACTTCCATGCTCTTAGTCTATGCTTTCATGAACTAGTGAATCATATGGAGTCTTGTTTTCTCCTGTAAATTTAGCTGCCAAAATTTTAAAAGGTAAGTCTTCTCCACTCTACTTCAAAGAGGTGTTCTAGAAATAGAGTAAATCAGAAGTCACTGTGATGAACGGATTAATCTTTTAAAAAAAATATATAATTATGTAAATTAATTCTTGCACAAGTTAGGAAATTTGTATTGACTTTTCCTTCCAGATCTCTATAGTTATTGCAAAGAAACTTGTAAGTAAGCTGTGATTTATGGGCTAAAAATGCTTTGATCTTTTCCAGAATCTGTAGTAACTCTCCTTTTCCAAGACTGAGTAATTTGTGGTATTACAGCCAATATTTGTGGTATTACAGCCTAAGCCAATGTAATTAACTGTCATTAAACGTGCTTTATTTGCCCTGTACCAGGCTCCAATGAAATAATATTAAGTTTTTGCATAACAACCTGAAGAACATCTGTTTGGCTGATAAGAGAGATCATTAATACTGGATGTAGTCCATGTTCTTTTATATCAAGTAAAGCACCAAATAGTTGTGAACATGGTAAGCAGATGAAAAAAAAACAAACAAAAACCACATAAACTGTCATAGCTCTTAAGAAAAAGAGAGGGCATTCCTAATGGCGTAATAAGGGATGGATTTTTAGCTTTTCAGGAAGACAGTTTTGACTAAAAATTGATTCTGATTCAGCTAGAGAATGAAACCTGAAATGATAAATATTAAGTTCTGCCCCACTGTCCTGCTGGTTGTTAACAACTGAAAAACATGAGACTTCATAAAATGTTCAGAAATTAAAAGGAAGATGAAGACATCAGACAATCTCAGGACTTGTTGGACAATTTTGTATTGGAGTAAAAGTAGCAGAAGTATTTTAATATGAGGTCTCCTTTTATTTCATCTCATCCACGGATTTGTCCACGGATTTCATCTTCATCAGATGAAGAACAAAGACTGAATAGCCATTCATCAAAGGCTCCATATCAATGAAAGTTCAATTGACCTAAAAACTTCAGCAGCCTTCTAAGGTATTTTGTACATTAAGGCTTGTGACCATTTTGGACAGCTATGATTTTTTTTTTAATTACCCTATTTTCAATATGATCATGAGATGAGTGCCTGTTGTTTGTATTGTTTTTAGAACAAAGTGTGATTACGTGTCTAATCGTTTTCTTAAGTATAGAAATTACCTTGAATTTCTGAGAGCTTTCTCTTAATTTTCGTTATTTGTTTGAATATGTTTGGAATGTTAAGTTTTGGTTGTGGGTTTTGTTGTTGTTTTGTTGTTGGAGGTTTTTTTCAAAATAAACTGATCCAGTTTATTTTCTGTATACCAGTTCATAGCAATCTGAGCAAACCATCAGCCTTATTTTGTGGGCTGGCACATCCACAACTTAACAAAATCTGTAACTACTTCTTAGAAGTTAATGTGTATGTGACAATCTACTGATTACAGAAGTATGACACCAGTCTCTGTACCTTATGCTGTAAAGACTAAACTATTAAAGAGCAGGAATCACACGTGCTTTCTCCTGTGGCTGTCATTGCTAACAAAGCTCTCTTCACCGGCCTCATGCAGCCTGTTATCTCTCTCATTGGTGCTTGCGTTTGTGACTCTGCCATATGTTTCTGAAGTGACAGGCTCCTCCATTTATAAATTGGTAACTATCACAGAAAACAAGCAGTTGATTATCTTTTTACTTGCTATTTTTTCTGTGTTTAGGGGAGTGCAGAATGCAGCTGGTGCATCCCTGACACCATGTGGTGCTCAGGACCACAGGATGATGGTGATGGCAGTGGAACAAAGTCGATGTGCCTGAAAACTTCACCACTGCTAAAACTCAAGTGAACAGGAAGCTCTGACATCTAAACTAGGGAAAAATACCCAAAAAGGACAGGACCCAAAAGTAAAGACTTTTTCAGCCACCTGCAGTTTTATACTATAATGCCAAAGTGTGATACGAAAAAAATACTTATTTCTTCATGCGAACAAATTTATATTTAGGAAAGAAAAGTCAAACAAGAAATCTGTTTCTCTCCCCCTCCTCAGACTGTTTTGATAACATTTAGCTTGTGTGATTAGATGATATGGAATCACTTGTGGCTATTGGAGAGAGAAGGCTATGGGGGAACATAACTGCATAGATGCCTAGGTGCCTGGAAGGCAGAATGACAGATGAGTCTGTCTATTGTCAGTGCAAGCAAATGCACAATAAAAGGGATAATTCTAACTGCAAACATACCTTGAGGGCATGTTTTAAATTAACTGTACCTTTAAGGAAAAAGGATCTGTGCAGAAATCCATGAAATTACTTGCCTAAAACATAGTTGTGCACTAGGAAAGCAAAATAATAAAATAAGGGTGGAAGAAGGAGAGATAATGATTCCTGTGATCATGTTAACCCTTATATAATGGAGATTAGAATGAAATACTAAAAAATTATTAACTATAAACTTTATTATTATCCTTTATATCTAACACTGATTATCCTATTTAGAAAGAGAATATATGTATAGCACAGGAACATGGGTTTTATTTAGGCTTAAATTTACATTTACGGTTTATATGAATTAAGCAGAACCTCTTATAGATAAACAATGATCATGTTTAAAATAGACAGTTTATACTGATGAAATAGTACTTATTTGCAGAGAGAAATGTGGTATATGGGGAATTATAATAAGCTGAGTTGAGGGCAAAATAAAGGGAAGTTATAGGAGAGAAAATTGTTCCATTCTTACCCTCTTTCTGTAGTGTCACTGGAGAACCTGAATGGATGAGAACTAACGGTTATGTAGCAGATAATCTTGAGTGCCATCATGTGTTATGTACAGGACAACCAGGGGATCAGACCCAGTCAGCATGCTTTATGAAAAGCAGGTCCTGCTTGACCAACCTGATCTCCCTCTATGACAGGGTGACCTGCTTAGCATGTGAGGGAAAGGCTGTGGTTGTTGTTTGCCTGGACTTCAGTAAAGCCCATGACACCATTTTCCACAGCATTGTCCTGGACAAAACAGCTCATGGCTTGGACAGGTGCAATCTTTGCTGCATAAAACCATGTCTGGATGGCCAGTGCTGGTGAATGGAGTCACATCCAGTTGGTCATTAGTGGGTTTCCCTAGGACTCACTTTTGGGGCTGGTCCTGGTTTTTATCAATGAGGGGATCAAGTGCACCCNAGGGGATCAAGTGCCCCCTCAGTCAGTTCACAGTACATCAGGTTAGGTGGGAGTGTTGATCTGCTGGAGTGCAGGACAGCTCTGCAGAGGGGTCTGGACAGGCTGGATTGATGGGTTGAAGCCAGTGGTATGAGGTTTAACAAGGCCAAGTGATGAGTGCTGCCCCTGGGTCACAACAACCCCAGGCAGCACTAC
>VZRE01005796.1:21010-47718 GCA_013396775.1 Cephalopterus ornatus | reverse complement strand
AGAAAAGAAAAGAAAAGAAAAAAGAAAAAGCCTACAGTAGTGCCCATGTAACTTCCTCTCTGTCCAGGGCTTTCTGCCACAGCAGAGATGGAATTACAGCGCTGGAGGAAACTCAATGAAATAATGATTACCCTTTGGATTTAATTAGCACAGAGCTGAGGCGGTGTTGAACAAGCATGTCTGTGCATCAAAACATTCCTTGTGGTGCCAGAGAGCTCAGACCCAAAGTGCTCATGCCTGCCAGGCTCAAACCAGGAATGGAGGACAGACATGACTATTTGTTCTCTGCCCATGGTGCCAAGCCAGGTCAGGGCACATGCCCCACTGAGGACATGGGGTCGGGGATGGTCCTTCAACCCTCAGATGACTCCAGGGCTGGAGGACCATGGCTAATCCTCCAGGAGAACTTTGTCATGCTGTGCCCTGCACAAACTTATCAAGGGTGACAACCCCCATCCTGAAAGACCAGGTGGTATTGAAGGAAATACCATCCCATCATGGCTTCATGTCCTCTATCTTACAAGGTACAGCTCCCAGGGAGAGACAAATTTCCTGCCCGTGCCAAAAAGTCACCATTTATTGACACTTCATAGGGTATCAAGATGAAGTAGGAAGTATTTCTATTCTTGAGACATGGCAGAACCACCCCTGAGACATCCAACCTTCTCCAGCAACCAGGTGGGGAAAGAACAAAGGGACTGGGAGGGCTGGGAGAGAGCCCCAGACACGGAGCAGGGCTGTAATGGAGGCTGAGGAAGCAATCACAAACTCACCTCCTTTCTGAGGGTCCCTCTGTGTTTGCAGAAAAAAGAAACTACTAGGAAAGTTGATTTCCCCCTTCTTTTGGCCATGGACACTTTGGTGCAGGACAAGACCTCAAGAGTGCTCAAGGAAGCTGGGGAGCCCAGCATGACCAGGGAGTCCACAAAAGCAGTTATGCCCAGGTACATGATACCTCATGTTCTCCAAAGGCAGTATCTTCCTTTTTCTGTTAGGGAAACTAAGGCAGAAAGCACAGAGCTAGAATCATCATGTACCACATAAGTACACCAAGCAGCTGCAGGAATAAGATTCTGCTAATTCATTCACCCTGCAAGACCAACCCTGTAATTACAAGGGCCAGTAATGCAAAGATGTTGGAGGTGAGTAAATTAAGGCAGGATTCACTTGCAGATAGAAAATAGACAAAGAGAATGGCAGGCCTTGGGTTTCTCAGAAAGGCTGCTGAGACTGAGAAACACAGCTCTTTTAATTTCAATTAACTTTCAATTTTAAAAGATTTCATGCTAATAGCTCCACTTACACCAAGAGCTCCCCAGTCAGGGAAATTTTAGAAATTGCTCCTTTCATACCCATGGAAAAAGAGCTAAACAGTGATGTGTGAGCAGAACTTGACCACTTCTATCCTGATTTTCTGTCCAGTCTCTGTATCATAGAATCAGCTAATCATAAAATGGCTTGGGTTGGAAGGGACTTAAGGACCATCCAGTTCCAACCCCCTTTTCACTAGACCAGCTTGCTCAGGGCCTTGTTCATCTGGGCCTTGAACACTTCCAGGATGGGGCATCCATAGCTTCTCTGGGCAGCCTCCCTCTTCCTCTTTATTGCAGCTTCATTTACCCTGCATGTGTTTAACTTTAAGCCTGCAGGTATTAGTGATGATTTGGGGGATAGCAGCAGTGTGCAGGCACTGCCCTCTAAATCCAAAAGCTCCCTGCTCATCCTTCCATCACCTGGACATATTTGTTAACAGCTTGGCAAGGTAATGACTGCACAAAATATGCTGCTTAGGTGCATGTGCACCTTGAGATTCTCATACCATGACCAAAACACCAAACAAAATCCACGGGACCCAGAAGCCACTTCTTCATCCCTCTTCCCACAAGGATTTTCCTGGGATACACAGAAAAGGAATGAGTTGGTTCCTACAGCTGGCTGACAGGGGGCTTGCAGTAACAAGATGCATACTGTATTAGGTCTAAATGAAAAACATTGTCAGCTACAGGGTCTGCTGAGTGCTGGTAGCTGATCTCAGATGGTGTGTAGCTGTGGTCTTAGGAAAGACCATTAAAACTGTGTGAAAAAAATTACAGCTAATTGCACTGTCACAACATGAGTGCTGTAGTTTCCAAACACTTAGAACAAAAGGCTATTGTCACTTCTGGCAGCTCCCAGCATCATCACACAGGGCTGAAATTTCCAAATTTTCCCATTTAATAGGGCTCTATGGAGTGTTTTCCATAACCTGGCCAAGCATGACTGTTCAGCTGGTTTGAAATAGCTGGGGGCCAAGTGTAATTTGCTGTTTTGTGTTGCCAGGGAAGACATGCAGCCTTACAAGTGGGAAGACAGCCACACAGCTCCAGGCAGACTAAATGAGCCAAAATTAATGACTTTTTGGTGGGTGGGAAACTAACAGATTAAGGAACTCTTTCTATTGTCCTCTCACCTGCAATGTCCAAGAGTTGAGCCAGTATCTATTAAAGCCTTCTCTATTCAGCTGATTTTTGCTCTGTCCCAGGGTCTATTAACAGAGGACTTGGAGCTGGATCTGTTTCTCTTCCTTCAGCCACGAGAAGGATTTTATTCCTTTGAAACAAACAGCTATCTGCTTTGTTTTCCAGCTTGCCATGTTTCCCCTTTTGCAGTAAATAGGATTCTAGTCCGGACAACAGGGGATCTCAATGTGACACTCCTAATAAGAAAGGTGTTCAGGAGAAAATAGGAGGGAATAACTAACTTCCTCATAAATCATTTGCAATGAAAAGGGTGGGGAGGATAATGATTTTAAATGGATACTTTGGCAATTCCTTTAATGAGAAGGAGTAGGTAATTATATTGACCTTGAAGATCACATTATTATCCTTGGGCCAGAGGAAAAAAAATATGAAGGATTGCCTTAGTGCTTGCTAAGCAGAGGTTGAAGTTATTGGAGACTGACACAGTCAATAGCTAAATAGGTATTTATTAACAGTTAAATGAGGCATTTGCTGTGTTGTCTGACTCATTTGTTACCTCCTTAGTGAAACACAGAATCATAGAATATCCTGTGTTGGAAGGGACCCACAAGGATCATTAAGTCCAACTCCTAGCCCTGCACAGGATGCCCCTAAGAATCATACCATATGCCTGACAGAGTTGTCCAAACACTTCTTGGACTCTGGCAGGAAAGTGCTTGTTCTTGTGCCTAGTTTTCCTTGTCTTTTATTTTTTGGATAGGTTAGGGCCCTTGGGTTTGATTATTATTCTTTCTTGTAGAGGCAAATGCAATGGCTTGGAGGTAAGGTTCTGGGTTGTCTTTGCAGCCAGAATTTTATCCAGAAGACAATGGGCTTTGGTGAGCCACAGAAATTATGCCCCCAAACCAAGATGCAACCTTCTGCATTTTCCCCATGGAGCAAAGTAGAGAAGTCCTGAAGGTTCACTTCTGAGCTTGATCCAATGCCATCATGTAATTTCAAAGCTCTTTTGCACTGAGCAGGGGTCTTTCTGTTTAGAGCCACTCTGAGATACTTGAGAAGACACTCTGCTATGACTGCTGAGGGTCTCTATGCCATGAGAGACCTGAACATGTTGGAGCAAAACCAGAGACTGCTCAGGAGCCAGAAAAAGAGGCAGGGGCAGAAGGTGGAGATTTGTTTTATCACATTTAGGCATCTCTATTCAAACTGGCAGCCCAGACTCAAGGGAGGGGACCGGAGACTGCTGTATGGGAATCAGCTCATCCAGGGGTGAATATCTGAAGCAGGAGGATCAGACCACAGAAGCATTTATTCCCTCTGTTGGCTATTAAGGAAGCCTACAGTTACCAGCTCCATGATGATCCAGAGAGATGAAACAAATCCCACTATGGGACTGTTCAGAGAAACAATTTCTTTCATCTCTGCCCCAAACTGAAAATTTCAGAGCAAGTGTAAGAAGAAATTACTCCCTTTTTTCTTCTGACTCCACATAATTTTCAGACCTTTCACAGTTTTACCTGGTTTTCCCTGTGAAACAAAGGTGCAGGCAAAGATGGAAGTGGGAATAAAGCTATCAACCAAGCCAAGCTCTCTTCTCCCTCATTTCTCTTTTTGCAAATAACCATCAAAGCTGTGAGACTGGAAAAAAGAACAATTTAAGAACTGAAGGGAAACTGTGTAGTCTCACTGTATGATTGACTCTTTTAGAGACTGATGCTTTGGGCAGATGTTGTCAGACAAGTGTCTTAAAGGTTAGGACTGAAATTCTCCTGCAGAAGATCTGCTTTACATCTTGTCACACTGAAGTTCTGCTCTTTCACATATCACCTGGAAAAGGAGACAGACATCCACATCATCCGTCACCTCTGCTCATTAAATATCACCAAAATGAGTTGTAATAGTCAGGCAGCAGTAAGGTGGCATAGTAAAAGGCTGAGGCTCTGACAGAAGCAGTATCTGCTACAAGAAGATAGAGCAGGGTCATGCGTAAGCTTGAATGCCAGATACACTTGAGATATGAGAAAGTCTGCTGCAAAATGTATGTGAGATCAGGCAGATCCTTGCTCTTCTGCCATTTATTTTCTCCCAGGTTGCCCCATTTATGCCACAGACTTCCTAAAGAAAAATCTAGTTCAGTCTGGTACAGACAAATGCTATGATTATCCACCCAACATCTGAGCTTTGTCTAAATTTGCCATGCTAACCCCTCATATCTCCACCTAAACAAATTAATTCCTTGCCTGGCAACATCCCAGTGGGAACCACTGCTGGATCTAAATAAAGCCCAAAGGAAGTTTGTTAAGAACTGTAAAAGGAAGATTAAACAAAATTAAGCCATTTGAAGTTTGTGAAGGATATTGTGGGTTTGATGGGATAAGGAGCTGCTGTTCTGCAGTGTGGCTGGAGGAGAGAACTTGGCCCTGTGGGAATGTGAACTTGCCAACTTTCTCCTTTCCTTTTCATTCACACCAACCAAAGCTCAGAGATCTTGCGTTGGGAAGACTCCTGTTGCCAGATGTCAAAATATTGATCAGTGAAGACCCAGTAAGACTGTGCTTAGGTCTTTGTCCAATATGTGATCTCTGACAAGTCTAGAGAAGAAAGAGAGGGCAGGAAACATGTGATTAACTAAAGTGTAGAAGCCTGAAGCAGAAAGAACTGTAAGCATACCACCAGCTCATTCATACTGTATGATTTCCTTCATGCTTTAGGTTGGACATACTCTAAAGAATGGCTTTGCTGAAGCTGGTTATAGTCCAAAGTAATTTAATTGACAGTTAATGCAATGGCAACTGATAGCAGAAGGCATATTTTGGTCTCCCCAATGGCCCTGTGGCTCTCTCTTGCACCCATTTTCTCCACCTACCTACTGCTGTAACTGGCTGGCTCACACCAGCCAGCCCCCCACATTGGTCTTGTTCAGCAGAGCTTAGCTCAAGGGGAATTTTCCCCATAAACCTCCTTCTTTGCAAGTGTTTCTGTGATCAGACTTCATCCTAACAGAGAAAAAAAGAGTTCAAACCCAACGGAGACAAACTGGGGGACCCGCGAGCAACAGAGTGGAGAAAATGTGAAGAGCATATGGTTGTAAGAGTAAGACACCAGAGAAATAGGGTGTGCATAGGTGTGATTTGTATGTGGGAGGTGTGAAAGGTGTATGTGGGAAAGAAGAGTGAGAGCAAACACATGGCTGTGGGAGGGAACAGCACAGAAGCATGTGTTTGAAGGAAAGCAATCCCCAGGCCCCATACTAATTTGTTTCACACAAATTTTTCCCTACTCTTAGTTAGAAGGGAGTTGCCCTCCAGCACGCAGTGGCAACCAGCTACTTACTGTGAATTGGTTGAACAAGCCACCAAACAACTCTCTTAGGGAGGACAATCATTATGGATCTAATTAAAGCTTATCATACAGCTCTGCTCTGCTGACCTGCCTCTGTGTGAATGAGATGACCTCTGTTAATTTTGTCTGACAACGATCGTTGCATCATGACCAAATCCCTGTGTGGGACTCAACATCAGCCAAGAGATGGACAGAGCTCTGAAGGTGCAGAAGGCAAGCAGGACCTGGAAATCCCAGTTGTGCACATGGATGGGTCTGGCTGTCTCCCATCCCACTGGACTGAAGATGCTGCCCGCTTCCACATTGGTGAGACAGAGGGCTGGCAGAGCAGAGGAAGCAGAAATGGCTGGAAAACTGTCTCCTCTACACAAAAGCATCATCAACCTTCTTCTAGAAACACAGAAGCAACTCCCACTGTCATTCACCTCCCCTGGTGCAGTCTTTCAGAGAGAAGGTGGTTATTATTAAATGGTAAATCTTCTTAGATGTGGAACAAAATCTAACGTTATTACCTACACTTTGCTAATAATCACTGGGCAGATGTTTCTATCTCCCTACCAGCCTCGGGAAGGGATACTAGGGCATGCTTCAAACCTGTAAGGAGTACAGCTGTGTTCCTGTGCCTATCCCTGCACAGAGTTGGGTCAGGACTCATGGCTGTGCTATGTCCTGGTATCTGCAGACAGCTTGGAGCACAGGGGAAACAGCAAAAGGCTGGTCTAGGAGAAGCTGTCCAGCATGGCAGAGAGATAAAGGGACACTATGATATGGCCCCTGCAACTCTGCTTGTGCTTCCCAATGGTCAGCAGATGGGGGGTTGAATATCCTTGCCCTCAGCAGCCTATTGGGAATGGTCCCTGCTCCCATGTTATCCCTTGAAACCTGCTCAGAAATTCAGCAGAGAAGTAAGCTAAGCCACAGCCCAATCTGGCAACATAGCAAGAAATAATTCAGTGGATGCTCCAGGCCCCAGAGAAAGACGTGGTACTAATTAATTGATTAACATGGAAAAATGGGAGCAGATTTTTGATGAAATTGTCCTTCATAAGTTCCCTGAAAGAATGAGGCTTGTGAGAATGAGACGGGAATCTCGTTAAGCAATGTCGCTTATTTAGTAGCATTTATATAATCTCTCTGAAGGCACATATACCCCTCAGGAACATCAAAGAACTGCTGTGCCTTTGGTGGAAAACATGGTCCCGGGTTACCTCTGGGAATTTAATAGATCTATGGTGTATCTGAGTCTGAATCAGTGTGATGGACTTAAAAAGCATTGTAAATTCCCAGGTAAATAACCAGGAACACCCACTCAAAAAAAGCATTGCTCTATGTGGCAGCAAGACCAAAACTGAAAACCTCTAAAAGCACCTGACAATATGAAATATCAGCTTATTATTCTCTTGTTAGACTCTAATTCCCTTTTTAATAGAAAGGTTTCTAAAATAATTTTCTTGTAGTCACAATGTGAAGCCCCTGTAAATCTCTCAGAATCACATTGTCTCATCCTCCTCACCAGCATCCACAACTCTCTCCAATCAAAAACTAAATGCTTTGCCAAAACCCAACATTCTCATTAGCATGATCAATTAATTACACTCATCTCACTGTGATTAATATAACAGGTGTCTGTTGTATAGCAAACATTTCACCCGCTCTCTTTCTCTCTGCTTGTAAGGTCTCATTTGTGAAAGGACTTGGCACCTGGACCACAAGCTGCTCTCCTGGCTCACATGCTGTGTGCAGGCAGGAGCTATATCACCAAGCCATCCTTCCAGGTGGGCACTCAGGTGATTTGTGTGACACCCTTGGCCTGGAGATTTCTAGCACAGCCTTAAGTACTAGAACCTGCAACTGAAACCTGATTAAATTTGTTAGTTTCTTCTTTGTGTTCATCTCTGCTCTCATTGCTAATGGATACCATTTGATATTACTGCATATGGGGTCATTACGAATATTTCGTCTTGGAATCCAGAATCCATGGAAATGATGTGAGGGCTTTTTCTTTTCTTTTGAGCAAACACTCAGAGTAATCTGGTCTTGGAATCTAGGTTGTATCTGGTGAAGCAACAACTGATCTCATCAAGACACAAGCATCAGCTGCGGGCTTCCCCCCACCTAGGATAGGAGTGGGTGATTCCTTGAGCTCATTTAGGGTCGTGCAGGAAGATTAGAGCTTTAGGAATCTAAACATGAAAACCATAAGGTCGGGAGCAATGCTAAGTTGCTCAGCTCAGTCAAAGTCACTTGACTATAGCACCATTTTTCTGACTTCTAATTGTCTACCTGAGAGTAAAATAATGAAATATTTTAGAGTCTGCCAGTCTGAGATGATCCTTCTGCATCCATACATATCCAGGTATTTGTGAGGCAGAGAAGAACAATTAGTGGGTGCTTTGATGCTTCTGAAAGGCCTTTTAAGAAGACATGAAAAACCAGTTATTGAAGAAGGTTTCCTGAGAAGCCAGCTTCCAAGAAGTTTGATTTGAAGCTCGTTCCTTGGTGATGATAATAACCAAGATGGAAGACGCCCAACCTGAGTGTTTGATATGAAAACAAGTAGACAATCAAAGGCAAGGATTTGTGAGGGAGGCAGGGGTTTGCTTTCTCTCTTTCAGGCTGTTGACTAGGAATAGGTCTCAGGCAGGAGATTCAGGGTTGCTACATTTTTAGGGTAAGGACTGACTCTGTTCAACACCACCTTTCCTAGTAACCCCACTGAATTTCTCTTTGTCTCCCTGAATGTCCACATTTGAGAAATCTGGGGTTTTTCTAGTTTATTTGTACTAATTGTCTCCTGTGTCCTCTGTGTCAGGCAATTTGATTCTAACACTGATGATCTGCTGCATCACCTCAAGGTAACTTTACTGAAAACAATGGGCTACATTCTTTGTTTAATCAGAGATAGAGCCCC
Organism: Cephalopterus ornatus; assembly: GCA_013396775.1. NCBI lineage: Eukaryota > Metazoa > Chordata > Aves > Passeriformes > Cotingidae > Cephalopterus > Cephalopterus ornatus. The sequence goes on along the minus strand of VZRE01005796.1, from coordinate 39,003 downwards.
TGTTACAGCAATAGCTTTAGCTTTTACCTTACTGGTAAATCGATCAGCTTACCCCATCTGCAGATGCAGCCATATGATGCTACTCAGAGCACCAAGCCACAGTCCTGCAATGGAAAATCAAGGCCACTTCATATTTTTAGATTTTATTACAGCAAAAAAAATGTTCATTTGAGTTGGAATTAGAATAAAGATATTCATATTCTGATCTGATTCCTCCAGATCAATGTATTATCTCTGAAAGATAGCAAGATATTAATTCTATGTGTAAAGAATTTCTGGTAAACTGCCAGGTGGTTTTTTTTCCCTTTTAATTAGTGGAAAGGAACATGGGGAGCTGGCTCCTTACCTAACATCTGTGACTAAAAGCATTTCATGATGAGAAATAACTTAAGCAAACATCCTTATCTCTCACCGTTCCTCTAGGTTCATTTTGTTATATTTTCTTCTTAAGAGCAAGTCCTGTGTAGTTAATAGACAGGGTGATAAAAAGAAAGCAATGCTCCGTATCCAAACTGATGTACTTCTGCTCTGAGCACAATTTTGCCAGCATGTTTCTTAAGGTCTTGCTCATCTTTCTCTATGTTTTGTATTTTCTTCAGAGGTTGCACACCAAATAAAAAGGAGAAAAAGGAAAATCAGGCTGAAAGGTGGGATTTAAGATGTGGAGATGTAGAGAAGGAAAGGTACAGGGCATGGACCCTGCAGATAGGCTGAGGGAGAGGCAGCAGTGGTTTGTAACTGGCATTGGTTTGACAGTGTGAGAATTTCACAGCCATTGCACTCACTTCCTATCCCAGTCCTGTTCCTGTGTTTAATGTCTCAACCTGCCACAACTCTGCCCTTAGGGTGAACAGGCATTTTATATCATTATTGATGCCATCGATTGAGCCCTGCATATTTCAGCTTTGAATTCCTCTGTCTCGTCAGTGCTTGCATGAATTTACTTACCCTAGAAAGAGTCAAAGCATAAAGGGCTGAGCTCCTACGTGGTGTGCAGAGGTCTCCCCCGTTTGCTGCTGCATCTCTCTTCCGTGAAGGTTCCCCACAAAGTAGCTATTGATCTCAGAGCACATCGGCTAGGAACCTCTACATGAGGACTTAGATTCCTTCTTTGCTTTTGCTTTCAACCCCCAAATAAACCAGCAGCCACGGATGCCATGTCCCTAATGTCTGAAGACATGAGCGCAAGGTCACATTACTCTGTCTGCTCATCAGCAGCCTGCAGATAACGAGAGGTAATCTAGTTTAGGCTCATCCTCTACACACATGAGCTGAACTCAGACCGATAACAATGCTTTTGCCTGGTGATGAGTTTACATCCAAGAAATTGCTGTGGCTCAGCTGATTTGTTGTAATCTGCTCACACAACGAGCACCAACCATTTCCAAAGCTGTTGTAACAGCCTGCTCCAAGGACAGCAGTTACAGCTTGACAGTGAGACCATTTAGCTTTAAAGCAAAGGCTTCTCCAAGAGCGCTGCTGTCTTTGAGGCTGGAAGCAATAGGCTCTTGACCTTCATTTGCTTCAACAGCTGTCTCTGAGAGGAAATAGGACTCTAGTGCAGTGCAATGGCTTGGAGATGCTGCATTCAAGAGGGTCCCTTTGCAGCAGGGATGTTCACAAAGCAGGGGGTTATAACACATGAAAATGCCACCTTTAGTTTAATTCAGACCATAGAAGACAGCAGATTCCTGCTTGCATTTTCATGAGCAGGCATTCCGGACTCGAGCGAATTAATGAGTTTCATATTGCTCTCCTGCATATTTGATATTACACTGTCCTAGTGGATTTAAAGGAACTAAGTTGGGTGGTGGGTTTTTTTTGTAATCCATGAGATTTTCTTTATCTTTCTTTATCTTTGATTTCACCAAAGGCTTTCATTTTTTCAGCCTATTAAACCCAGCAAAGGGAGGCATTTGAAAATGCTGTTGTTCTTTGCGGAGCTCAGTCGCAATGGATTTCACTGGCCACAGTGCCCCTATAAAAGAGGAACATCATTTGCTTTCACAAGACCTTGCTGAAATACATCAGTTTAATTACAGAATATTTTGCAAGGGTGGAAAATAATTATTCTGCATACAAAGTGGAAAAGGCCAAAAATTGCCTCATTAATGTTGATTCACTGTAGCCGGCACATAGTGAGTAGGGACTGGAGCTCCTTGATGAATGGCACTCCCTTCATGCCAACATGCTCTGCATCCTAATGGCTGAACACCGCTCATTTTATGGGTGCAATGGTGTGGAGAGGAGGCAGGACCAAGGGCACACAACCTGAATGTGGACCAACACAGTGGTGGCACCAACTTGTATGGGATCCCAGAGATTAGAGCCTGGGGCATCCCTGTGGGGACGGCTCTTCCTAGCCCCCAAGCCCATCCTGGGTTCTGCTCTGGGGATCAGGCAAGAGCAGCAAATTAAGGGAAGGTAAAAATTTGGGATTAAAATCAGGAATTTTCTCCAGTGAGGTGTCAGCTGCCCTTTTATTACCACTGGCCTCAGATACTCTCCCCAAGCCAGGAGTCTCTGATCACCCTGTGAATCTTGGCCCGTGTTTCAGGGATAGCATATGGTTCATGGCACCTTTCAGCATCAGACACAGGTCATATAGGGGAAGACCCAACACCACTCCACATGTGCTTCTCCCAAGAGGATGAGTCAGTGTGCCCTGGGTATACACCTGCAATGACAGGGAGAACCAACACCATGGAGTCTGAATCATGACGAGGACAGGGTTTGCCATCATCAGCTGACTTTAATGCATATCAGGACAACCCAGAAGAGGACATGTCCTGTGACAGGGGTGTTCAACCTGTACTAGACAAACTCCTTCACTGAGCTATGGACTGAGCTATGGACTCTCATACAGCAGCTGAGATGGCTAAGCCTGTTGTTCCTACTCTCCACTGGCCCTTTAGGGGGGGTCTCATGGACTCACAAGCATCACTAGACCAGAGGATTAAACCATTCTTCTGGCACACCACATGGGAGTGTGACCTTCAAAGAGAACCAAAGCACTGCCCAACACCTCTGGGGTTACTTGTTGTGTTAAATTGATTTTTGTTTACATTCTTAAATACTTGGGGGAAAATCCTTTTGCTAATTCGATACATGAGGCTTGGTAAAGTTTTAGTGGGGCTGTATCTCAATTCTTTAGAACTGGCACAGGCGATCCAAGTCAGTGAGGGGTTGTCTCATTTTATTTTAGAGCCATGATACATCTTTTGATTTATCCTAAGGCAGGCACGTAAAATGGGTTGGGGAATTACTGTAGCAGTGACCATTTCTCTTCTGTGACTAAAAATGGGAGCTTTGGGTGACTCAGTCAAATGGAGTGGAGACGTTTGCATTTAGATGTGTGATGGAAAATGAAGTTAATCCCACACAGAGATGAATGGGGCTTGCATATTGCAACACAAAGATGCAGGAAAAGGAGACTCTTGTATGTATACATCACAGAAGAAGATCGAGATTGTATTAAGAAAGCAGAGAGAGAAGTAGGAAAGAAGAAAGGAGCGATACAGCCTGAAGATTATGCTCAGAGTGACCCAGTGAGCCGACAGTTCATGTTTGCAACCCTTTGCCATTCAAATCACTGCAACTGAAATTCAGTCTTAGTAGCAACCAGGGCATCTTTATAACCCATAATCAGTGGTTGCTCCTTTTCCCTATAAAATAGCATCACCTTCTGCTGCAGCATAGCATGGGAAATGTCTTTACTGCAAAGTGGTTTACTGGGTTCAGGTTTTCCTCCCTTCTTTCTCCTGAATTAAATTCAGCAAGAGATATCCTGGATAAAGACCAGCATAAGCCTTGAGAACAGATGAAATAAACAGTGAGCTGCACTCTCCTATCAAGGCCAAAGTTCATCCATACTCAGAAAAAGCAAAACTGGAGGGACATTTTTTCCAGGGACTGAATGTGAACTGAAAGACTGGATCCTTCAAAATCCCAAGGGTCAGTAAATGCCAGTCCAGTCTGACCAAGACATCTTTAGCAGCAAAATAAAATCTCCCCCGAGCAAAATGTTTCCTTATCCAAAGACAGAACCACTCAATTTCAGTCAAGTGGTACTTTTTGAGGGGATGTTGTGTGTAGTGGCAAAGAAGAATGAAAATAAGGAGAGCTTAGTGGCTGCACTTAAAAATGAGCAGTTTCCGATCAGCTCTCTGTCTGATGATCTCCTCAGATGGATATGCCCTTTTGGAAAAAGCTACTCTTTCTCTTATCCCAAGGAATGAATCAAAACAAGAACTCTACTTTAAATAAAGCTCTTTCTAACTTTCTTCCTCTGGAGAGAAGGAAACTAAATTCTCTGTGTAGACAGGGATTTATACACACACAGGCATCCAAAGCAGCAAACAATAACCCAAGCATGTCTATTTTTCAGCCTTCACATATCATAGTCATGTGTTCAAAGATAACCATAAAAAATAACTATTTTCCATCAGAGTGCTTGTAAAAGAGCTCTCTTTCTGACCTGTTGGGAACCAGCTGGTGCTGGCAGGCCAGCAAGGCCCTTTTAATCTCAAACCTCTATGTTTCCATCTCTTTGCACATGTAATTTTGCACCTCATTGCTCCTAATTGAGTGGTTTTGAAAACCCACCCTGTAGATCTATCCTTCTCTGCCATGGCCACAGTGTCAAAGAAAATAAGTTCCCAGACACTTCTGTCTATAAATAATTCTGCTGCCATAAGTTTATCCACAGGGAGTGTTGACAAGGATCTCATTACTGGCATAGTTCTCCATTTTCTATCAAATTGCTTGTTTCTTCCCCCGGCCTCTTCCCAAAAGCAACAGTGCGGAACTGCAGGGCTTCCTAAACAGCATTTCCAGCATCTTCTTCCCCCCACGATGGATGTCACAGCTGGCATGGGAGCTGTCATCTCCAGAATGGGGCTCAGGAATGAGACTCACATTCACTTGAAATTCTTCACAGCAATTTTCTGGAGTGAAAGGATATCAGATCTAGTCACACAACAAAACTCCAGTTCTGGTAGCCTGCTAACTCCTGCTAACCCGAATTCTCCCTTACAGTTTCAGCAGGACACCTGAATCTTCTTAATAATCCTCTGATGTAGTTTATCTCTGAGATAGGTGCATTTTGGTGGAGAAAAGGCATTTCTGTAGATTTGGTCATGAAAACCAGTTGTGAGTTTTGGAGCAAACACCATAATGTTGGCTTTTCTTGGGTGAGCATCAACAGCCTGGTTTCCAGCAAGGAAGAGTTGTTACTGAAGTGGGAGCTTGGAGCAACAAATAATGCAGGTATTCCTAGTAACTATTGAACGGGACTCAAAAGCTGAAAGAGGGTAGATTTAGATTAGATATTAGGAAGAGATTCTTTATTGTGAGGGTGGTGAGACATTAGAACAGGTTGCCCAGAGAAGATGCCCCATCCCTGAAAGTGTTCAAGGCCAAATTGGATGGGACACTGAACAACCTGGTCTAGTGGACAGTGTTCCTGCCCATGGCAAGGGGGTTGAAACTAGATGATCTTTCTTCCAGACCAAGCTGCTCTAGGACTCTATGATTCTAAACTTCAAGGACACAAAAATTACTGTCTGACCCCCCAGCCCAAATACCCAAGCAATCATGCAGTAGGTACTGCAGGCAAACCTTCACCTCTTGCTATCAGTTCCCCACAAGCCATCACCATGAAGTAAATAGCAGTGCAGCACAAACTTAAAATTTCTGCATTGCTTTTGTGCCAAGTCACCAAGTACTTGCATGCTCTGGTTTCTACCACCTTTATATTTAGTCTATAATTAAACAAGCAAGGGACATAAATAGCTGACAGCTTAAAAGCACCATCTTACACTCTTCTTCTTGCTTTGTAAACACAGACCTTACATCTCCCATAAACTACAGAGCACAGCTATAACTCAGTCTCCCCAGCACTGCTGGTTTTTTGCCTAAGTCCAGGGTATATTGTAATCAACTAAACTGCCTTTTTTTTTTTTTTGCCTTGAAATTTTTCTTTTTAACAGAAAATAGCCTCGTCCATCCTGAGGACTGCTGGGTACATCTCTTAGCTGGAACAGAGTTTCATCAAAGCACTGTGCTCAAGTCAAGGCAGTACAAAGATGCATATAACAATGCAGTATGAGCCACAGCTTTTTATGACTAAGTTAGAGGAAAGAACTAGTTGAGCTTCTTGAGAACAGATCAACTCTGATGGAAGAAGTTAATGTGTTTGTCTTAGCTTGGAAATCCCCCCTGCCAAAGAAAAATTCTACGGGTACAAAAGGCCATGCAGGATGGATAGAAGGATGGATAGAGCTGAAAGATGTTAGAATGTACCTAACTTTGAAACTTTCTCTTGAGCATTTGGCTCCACAGAAGCTTCAAGGTGCAGTGCCCAGAGTGGGAAAGCAAATAGGGTGCTTGTGCCAAGGTGCCCCTGCCCTGGGATACAGGGCAGAAAAGCTTAATTTGGGTCTTAGAGCACCATCTGCTGGCACCTTGCCCCAGAAGGAACTGGAGTGGGCTTGGAGAGCTCGCCATGGCCAAGTCTGTGGAGAAGACATTGCTGGGAGCAGAAAAAGACTGCTGAAGAAACCCCAAGGTCTCCTTAGAGCCTCCTTGGGGGAAAGGAACAAGGGAAAACAGACAAAACCCACTCCCTTCTCTGCAATCAGAACAAGCACTGAGGTGGGGTAGGTGTTAACTACCCAGCAGAGAGAGCAAGCAACATATGGTAGAGAGGTTTGCTTGGGTGATTCCACTATCCCAGCAAGGATTTTGGATTGTTTCAATACATCATCTTTGTTGTTGATTGCTGGCCATCACTGAGAGGAAGGCAGACTGCTTCCACTCCACCCTGGGAACCAGCAGGCTGTTGGTAGGCAATGTCCTAGGTTTGGGTAGAAGTATTTGCTGGAAGTTAAGTTGAACATCTGACTTTCTGAAGTGTTTCTGACCTCCAGGGCAGCACATAGAAGGTGGAAAGACAACAACCACCTGTCTGCCTGCTCTACTTTGAGAGAGGACCCAAGCTCTATGTACCAGGTGGAGCAATCCTCAGAGTTGCACATCTTCCCAGAGAGCAGAGAGTTTTGCCCTGTGCCAGGGGCTGCCTGATCCCTGGCTTGGTGGTCACTGACTGCTTGCCCTCCCACTGCACATCTGACCCATCTTGCGTGTCCCTTAGCATCTGTGTCGGCATTCCTCTTCCAAGACTTTCCTGAGCCAGGATTTAGATATCTAACTTAGGTGTCTGCATGTGCTATGTTGGCCTTTAGGTACTTCAAACCAGCTCATTCTCCATAGGGCATTCTCAACCATTTCCTCAACCATCTTTTCTCTCTTTTGCTGCCTTTCCATGCATCAGTACCCTACTTTCAAAATCAGAATCCCACAGACCATAGCAGCTTTCAACAACAGCTTGGTTTTTCAGCCCTGAAATAGTTTACTGTGGGGCAGATCCAATAGGACAGGTCTATATAGGGGATTCTTGGCTGCTGGATCCCATCTTGTTTCCAATCGTGGATCTCATATGTTTCACCACACCTCCAGGACAGAGGTGCCTTTTATTAGCAACAGTACAGTGCAGCAATGGGAGTTTTGCTGGGTATTTTTCTTAATTTTAGACACCCATGTGTCACAGAACAGAAGCTTGTCCTAAGAAGAAGCTTCCAAGAACAGTGATGGGGCTCCAACGGAGCCACTTGTTTCATCTCACCCACCTGGCTGAACAGGTAGCTGTAGCAACTTCTTTGTGTCCAAAAGAAGTTCCCCCAAACACTTCCAAAAAAACATTTTCTTGCATTTGGGAGAGCTCAGGCTACAGCATATTTGGGAACCCCATGAAAAGCAGTCCTGCTGTGTGTAGAAGGTCTTCCAGGGCTGACCTAGACTCAGGTTAGACATAGAGGTGTCCTACTTTCCTCCCTCACCAGCACAAGCTAGTAGGAACTAGTGCCCCTACTAAGAAGCATAAAGAAGAAATCACAGGTGAGCAGATGGACTTAGCAGTGCTGGGTTAACACTTGGAATCAATGACCTTAAAGGTCTTTTAAAACCTAAAAGATTCTGTTTCTATGATTTGAGTCCTCTTTTCAGACAGCAATCACAGCTCAGAAACTGTTTCAGCCTTGGAGCCAGGCCAGTTGAGCACCACTCTTCACCACCAAGTGAACACAGTCATAAAACAGTATCATGAAATAACAAGGTGGCCAGGTTGGGGTGTTATGCACAATGGTACGTGTTTGGTTTGTGCAGTGGTGTCCCACCTTTGAAAAAGAAATAGGACTCTTCATCTGGGGCTCTGACCAATCTGGTCTAGTGGAAAGTGTCCCTGCTCATGGCAGTGAGCTTGGAACTAGATGATCTTTAAGGCCTCTTCCAATGTAAACCATTCTGCAATTCTCTGATTTAAGGACACACTATTTTTTTGAAAGGGATATTGAAAGGTAATCTCCTTTCCTATCTCCCCAGAGCCCTTAGAGAATTAGACATTAATCTTGCATCCCAGATTGCTGAGACAGGAGGTTTCCCGCCTGCTAGCAGCAATCCCCTCCCTCCCTTCCTCTCTCTCTCTCATGACTAGTCTCTCTGGGATAATAAGTAAGTGCCATTAATAAAATCCCTAGATTCTGCTTTCTTGAGTCCTTCCCTGTCATGTAGATGAGCTCTAAGTCCCAGCCATCTCCTCCTACTCAGATGAGGGCAAACCATACTGTCCAAGAGCTGAGGCAAAAGGTTTTACACCTTGGCTCCCACTTACCCCTGCTTCCCTGCACCCAAGGTTCTTTTCTGCACTTTCAGTTAGGAGGTATGTCAGGCTTGTGGAACCAAGCCCAGATTTTCCTGAGAAAACACACAAGAGTCAAAGGCATGTTTTGAAAATAAATATCAAAGCTGACAAGCAAGGGTGACGAAGGATGGAAATGGCATTGTTAGAAACTGGTAGGAGTAAACTAAGAGGGGCTCTGCATGGCAGTTTCACACAGGATTCAGCCTGCTGCCAACAGTATCTGGGAAATATGGCTCAAAGACCAAAAGAAAGAGCGTTGAGACTCAAGAGGGGAAGAAATTAGAAGTGTCCATCGTGCCACTCTGGTAACATGAGGTATAATAATAGAGTGGAAGAAATAAGTGTGCAGAGAGGGTTAAAATAAAAATAACAAGGAGAAACTGGGCAACAGAAATGCACACCAGAGATATAAAAAGAGACAAGGAAAGGAATTTTATTCATGAGCTTTCCAAATGCATTTGCCATTATCGCAGGCATGAGAATATTATTCTGCTGCTGTCAGGGGGCATGTGATGGGGCTCCAGCCGTCAGAAAATCACTGCCAGCTGTCAGAGGGCCAAGCTGTTAAGGGCAATGGGCCAACACCAATCACACTGTCAAGAAATACACTCACTTGTCAAGAGATTAGCAGTCTGGCCTCCAAAGCCTTCAGAGACCGTTGGCTTCAAAAATTGAGACAGTCATGTGAATAGCACAGTCTCTGACAATGGAAGCCGTGGATAGAAATGCTCCTTCTAAGTATGGGAATAAGGAGTACAAGAAGTGAGGTATTAAACTATTTCTGGTTGGCTCTGGCATATAAGGAACACTGAGTAGTAGAGAGCATCTTTGATTTGATGGCATCAAAAAAACCAATTTAATTCATCCAGAAGCACTGCTTAGTCCTTGATCAAATGGGCTGATGTACAACACAGAGGGACAATCACTGCCGTCATCCTGCTGGCCCCACAGTATTGCTGATAAAGGCCAGCATGCTATTGGCCTTCTTGGCCACCTGAGCACACTGCTGGCTCATGTTCAGCTGCTGTTGACCAGCACCCCCAGATCCCTTTCCACTGGGTCACTTTCCAGCCACTCTGCCCCAGCCTGTAGCACTGCATGGTATTGTTGTGACCCAGGTGCAGGACCTGGCATTTGGCCTTATTGCACCTCATACAATTGTCTTTGACCCATTGATTCAGCCTGTCCAGATCCCTCTAAAGAGCCTTCCTATCCTCCAGCAGATCAACACTCCTGCCCAACTTAGTCTGTGAACTTACTGAGGGTGCCGTCAATCCCCTTATCCAGAACATCAATAAAGGTAATTAAAAAAGACTTGCCCCAACCCCTGACCCTTGGGGAGCCCCACTAGTGACCAGCTTCCAACTGGATGTGGCACCATTCACGACCACTCTCTGGACCCAGTCATCCCTGGTGACTATGTTCATCTCTGCATCCAATAAAGGATGGAGATTTAGTGTTGGGCTTGGCAGTGCTGGGTTAATGGCTGGACTTGATCTTAAAAGACGTTTTCCAACTTAGATGATTCTGTGATTCTATGACTCATTTCTATGACATCAGCTCCACTTCTTGGTAGGTGATGCCATAAGAAAGCAGAGTCCATGGTACAAAAGCTCCAGAAAATACCTTTCTTTCCCTGTCTAGTAATGACTTCTCCTGCTGAGGCTGATCATCAGCCATTTACTGTGGAAATAGGAAGACACAAGTTATTCCAGAAGAAAGCTGGAAGTGGAAATGTATTATTGCATTTATTTGCGTTTCCTTTTATCTCTGTTTTAGTTCAGAGGTCTGAATATCCAAGCTATGATAATAAAGTAAAATTGAATTGTCTGAGCAGCCTCTTTTATCAATGACTTGCTAAAGAAAAGAGTTTGGCTGAGTAAGTTGATTGGCTCACTGGTAGTTAACTGCTATCCAGAAAAGTAACAAAGGGTTTTGTCAAGTAAATAATGTCTTGACCATCCTTTCCTTCTCCTTCCTGCAGTAAATGAGAGAAATATAACATCACATGGGCAGAATGTGCTTTATTTCCAGGTTAAGTAGAAAAATTTGCATATGCTTGGGGTAAATATGCCATTTGCCCAGAAGAAGGAGGGAGAGAATAGCAACTGCATTCCCCACTGTCAGTGCAGAGCAACTGAAGATATTTCAATTTTTAAAAAATTCTTTTAATATTTAACATTTTAATATATCTGCATCTGCTTACCACTGAGACAGTTTGCTTGCTTCCAGTGGTTTTATTCCAGAGGTTTTCAGGAGCAGAAATATGAGGAAATTGCTTTCCCTATCCATGAGACCAAGTGCCAAGCAGTGCATAATTGGATGGAGAGGGTTTTATAGAACACATACATCACCTTCCTGGTTCACACACTATATTATACAAAATACAGTGGATGAATGGTTTGTGGGTGCTTTCTTCCCTAAACTGCAAGTTATAAGAAAAGGGGGAAACAGTGGCAATAGCTAAATTCTCTAAATCCATTCCCACTGCAGTTTTAGGATAAAAAACACTTCAGCCCTTCTCTCTCACAGACCAGATTAGCCTGTCTTCCAGCCATTTTCTTGCTTCTTGACAATATTTTTCCTTCAAAATTTGCTTTAAGTAACCCTCATAGCATTGGGAGTTCTATTCCTGCAGTAGATGGTCACTGAGCAGTCCTTTACAGTCCCCAGCTGATCACAAGAGAGCTGGAGAGGGACTTTTTTACAGGGGCATGTAGTGGTAGGACCAGGGGTAATGTCTTTAAATTGACAGAAGGCAGGTTTAGATGTGTATTAAGAAGAAATTCCTTAATGTGAGTGTGGTGAAGCACTGGCACAGGTTGACCAGAGAAGTTGTGACAGTCCCAAACCTAGAAATGTTCAAGGGCAGGTTGGATGGGGCTTTAAGCAACATGGTCTAGTGAAAGGTGTCCCTGTCCATGGCAGGGTCCTTCCAACCCAAACCACTCTATGATTCTGTGATTCTTTGGTCACACGCACAGAATGGTATGAGTGGGAAGGATGGATAAACACCAGGACTTGGCCCTTGAAATCAGTGATGCCAGAAATTTTAGCAGCATTAATGGAGATGGGAGGAGGCCTCAGCCTGAAGAACCTTGGCTGGACAGGTTATCAAACTGATACTGACATCCAAAAGCTTGCTATTCATGGGCCCTCTGCCTGCACAGAGTAGCTGCTATTACCAGGAGAGTTCTGCCTAATCCACCCAATGGATTCAAACGCTGTCCAGTCACATAAAATGTGGAGACTCCAAAATATGTCCCGCGAGGTTGAAAATATATTTATTGTACAACAAATCTCTTTCCTCCGTGACACAGCAATACCATGATACTGTGTATAGATTCTTATTTTAACTGCAAGCTGCCAGTGCCCTCCCTTCTCTTTCCCAAAAGGAACTGGTTTTAAGAGAGAACCAGTTATGTGTTCTCCTCCAAATTCTTTCTCAGACCCACCCATGAGGAGGAAGCTAGCACAGGAACAAAAAGTAAGGAGCACTGCTCCTGTTCTCACTATCCAAAAAATGTCACTGGCAATTTTTGGGATCTCAAATGGACTCAGTGCTGCCTATTCAAGCACTGTAGAGAGCCAATGTTTCATGGCTCTTGTCCTCTCGTCTATCCTCACAGATTTCATTTAGCGAGAGTAAAATTTGTCCTAAGAACACGTGACTCCAATGAATGGCATAATACTCAGAAGAAACATGCTTCCCAGGGAAGTGGTGGAATTACCATCTCTGGTAGTGTTAAAAAAACCATGGATATGGCACTTGGGGACAGTTTTTAATGGTGAACATGGTGGTGCTGGATTAATGATTAGACTCCATGATCTTAGAGGTTTTTTCCAACCTTAACAATTTCATGATTCTATGATTCTATGATCCTAAGTAAGACTGTTTCCCATAAATGCCTCAGTTCAAGCCAACTAATGTAAAAACAAGCCCAAGCGTCAATTAGGTCTGAACCTTCCATGGATGCTGTCAGTACAGAAAACCTAACTGGAGCTTCACTGACCTCAAACCAGAGTAGAGTGATTTTCAGAAGACAGTAAAGACTTAGGATTCATGACCTCACCCAACCTGATTCAGCCAAAAAAGCCAGACAGCTAAGCTCAATTTAATTCATAGAAACATAACCATTTAGTGCTCTTGGATGCTAAGCAGCTGAGCACCATATGGGGTATGACACTGTACTTAGGAAACTTCCAGTGATCCCAGGACATCCTGCCTGGCCTTCAGCTTTTGCTCTGAAAGAATCCCCAATGACACAAGGTGCCAGCATTTAAGGAAGTGAACTGAGCCTTTAAGTCAAGATTCAGATTAACACACAAATATCGTTACAAAGTTCATTGGAGTCTCTTCATATTGATCTCTGTGTATGTAAATTAGCAGGCAGAAAAAGACAGCTTGATATGTTTTTCCTAAAGAGAAAGCTGTTTACAAGTGTAAACACTTAATTCTTATGGCATTTCCTTCTGCTACTGTAAAGCACTAGAAGAATTCCAAAGCACAAAGGCAGACGGATTCCAAGATTTCTTCGAAACTCAATGAGATTGAGGCACATGCCATTTGTGCTTCTGTAAAGTCTCCCTCCTATGACAGATTTTCATTTGATGTTTCAGCTTAAACTGGTGTACATTTACCACAGACATTTTTCAGCTGATAAGGGCTCTTATTCACATAGAAGGATGAATTAAGCTCAGGTAACTGGAGACGTTACTAGGCTGAGCTCTCTTTCCACACTTCTCCCAGTGTCAACTGCTTCTCCCTTAGGAATGGCTGAACAGCAGGTTTATCTCCGCCCTTACCAATTTCAGTCCTGCAATTTAGTGCAAACTGACATGAATTTTACTTCATACTAATACAGCGGGTTGAAAGCTGCAGGTGCTTGGAGACATCTACGCAGCCCCTGTGTGCTTACAAGGTAGCAACCACCAGGTGTAGAAAAGCTTCAGTCTAATCCACTGCTAGAAAAAAAGCAAACTTCCTCATTTTGGTAAAAGAGGACCTGCTGTGGATGGCATCACCTGCCTCAGGTTTTGATATTAAAGGTGATGGAAAACTTGACAGACCTGAGCAGAAAGGCTTGTGCAAGGAAAAAGATGGAGAGGAAAAGTATCTCCCTAAAGTTGGCTTTGAGGATTGGATACAGGACTGAACCATCCCCTGGATGACGGAATGTCCTGCCCCTGGGAGGTTGCACCTCCTTTCCTAAATACCTGTCCTCAGCAACCCCTGTTTCCATCAACACCATTCAGGTGATTATATTCATATCTGAGCCCATCAGTGCTGGATGCTCACAGCATCCACAGAGCTGCAATTTGTGATGCTGTCATTCACTACCTCAATCAGTTGCCAAAATGCATACAATAGCCTTGAGAATATGACTAAGAAGAGTCATACTGGGGAAATTATGAAAATTTGTATGGCTCTAGGACATGAGTCCTTTTGATGATGATTTACAAATGACTGACTCCATGTAACACCAGGGCAGATATTTCTGCTTTACCTAGAGATGAACAAACAATCAGGTCTGCTAAAGCCCACTGAAGTTTCTTTGATCAAATCCTTCTCCACACCAGGAAACAACTTCTCTTTTTCACTCATTCAGGTGCCAATAAGTTTCTGTGGTATTTCTTCAGGCATAATTATCTTCGTGCCAACCCCAGTGCTCATAAAGAACCCTCAAACTTCCAGGCACATTACAAAGACTCTGATTCAGCCCCTTATAATCCTGCTTTAGCATCTTGCTCATGCTATCTGCACATAAACCAATGGGATAAATTACATGTTACATAGAATCAGGCTTGCAGAACCTAGAGGTGTTAATGACCCTTTTCTGTAAACAGTATGGACTAGAAATTCAGAAAGCTGCCAATAATGACATTTGGAGATGTAGTATTTAGAAACCAATATTATCATGGGAAGTGAGACTTTAGAGCTGAGAACCATGACTTGGGATTTCACACCGAAGATGATGTAAATGCTATGACCTAATTAAAAAAAAAAATCCTAGAAGAGGGACAGGTTCATAAGATGATCAGAGGGCTGAAACCCATCGGCTATGGAGACAGGCTGGGAGAGTTGGGTCTGTTCATACCAGAGAAGAGAAGGCTCTGGGGAGACCTTAGAGCTACTTCCAGTACCTAAAGGGGCTACAAGAGAGCTGGAGGGGACTTTTGACAAGAGCATGGAGTGACAGGACAATGACTTCATTAGATCAGGAATGAATTCTTCACTGTGAGGATGGTGAAGCGCTGGCACATGTTGCCCAGAGAAGCTGTGGATGCCCCATCCCTGGAAGTGTTCAGGGTAGGTCAGATAGGGCTTTGAGCAACCTGGTCTAGTAGAAGGTATTCCTGCCCATGGCAGAGGGCTTGAAACTAAATGGTTTTTAAGGTCCCTTCCAAACCAAACCATTCTGCAGTAATTACTGTAAAATTTGAAAAGGCAATTTGTAGTACAAAATCAGCTTTATTTTTGTGACTGACATCTTTATTTTAACTTTTATTAGAACAAAGCAGTGAAAACATCTTCAAGATTTTATGTCAATTTTATCTTCCCCTTTGCACATGTACACTGATGAGAGGAAGTAAGTACAATATTCTCCAACATATATCACCATAATGAGTTCTAGTCAATCTGCTTATTAGGTCCTATTTTATGCAGAAATGAAACAATCAGCAGCACAAGCCATGATAAAGTGTTTGCATAGAACAGAAAGAGACAAAAATATTGTTCTTCAGGTGTCATTCCCTGAAATTCACTGATCACAAAAATAAGCTGAACACTTTCCATTTTTGAACAGCAGCCTTTTTCCATTCCCAAGCAAAATACTACTGGATTCACACACTAAATTAACAGGACATATCCCTCTAGTGGTGTAAACTGACATGACTCAATTAACCACTGATCAGTTAAGACACGAGGTTTCAGGGCAACATAAAACTGTGTGGAAAGAGGATCCTTAGCCACAGGTAACCTGAGGCCACACGAAACTACTCCATCAGCATAAGTACATTTTTAGCATTACTGAAAATAAGCATTTCAGGAGCTTTATGTTTGTTTTTTGTTATTTCAAAAACACGACGTTCCCTCTATAGGTCATACAGATCAGTGAAAGAAAATTCCACACCTGGACAGAGGTAGGTTTGACCCTTTAATCAGACAGACCACATTTAGATGCAAATAACTTCAGGCTGTCACATTAATCCAGTGCAGCAATGGACATAACAATGCATGGCTTGAGGTTATAGAGGAAAAGTAATGCTTTTCATATGCATTATTGTAACAGCTGAGACGGTCAAAGATGGTGTTGTGGAAGATGAATTTACCTCTGCAAAATATTTTCACACTGCTTCTTCAATACTATCCTTCTGAGGACTGAAAGGTTCGTCAGAGTTCAATAGCAGAGAACCAAACCACAGAACAAGTCGGAAGTAAATGCATATTGTGATGGAAAATACTACAGAAATGTGACACATAAATAAAAATTCCCCAGTGATTCAAATTAAGGGCTAGCTATGCCTTTTTTACTGTCTTTCTACGGACATCAGAATAGATGACAACTCACACTGTTGTTTTTGTCTACCCCATACAATTTTCCATTAATTTATCTCACCCATTTTTAAAGCCAGTTTAATGTCTGACTTCTGTTTCTATTGTGGTGGAAAATCTTCTCGTGGCCAGCATGCACGTGATTAGAAAAGAAACAAACAGCAACATTTTTAATTATTTATTTAAAGCCAATTGTAATTCAGTATTACAAAAATTGCCTGCTTTTTTTCCATATTGTTCCCATATTTATTCTTGGTGAGTAAATATTTATTAGCTAATATTTAAGATATTTCATAGTTCTTTCTTTAGTTTCTGAACAACTGCAATTTCAAACTTCAAATTACTTTTCTGTTAAGAACTTTTAACCTTAAAATAAGTTTACCATGACAACAAAAGATAGATCAGAGTCCTACAAACTTCCTGACTATATAAAAAGAACCTTCAAAAGTCCAAAAAGCTAACATGTATCAAACAGGCCAGAATCCTCTTCACTGCTTACAGCCACTTTTCTGCATCTGGATCAGTCTGGTACTCTTCCTGCCCTCAGTTTTTAAAGTCTAAATTTGGGAAGGATAATCTAGGTCTGAAAAATATATAAAGTCAGATCTGCGTACAAAAATCCACAGTTATTTGATGCTGTTTTGACCATCTAAGTGTATTGTCTTTGCAATCACTAAAATAAATCTTGCTTTGAAGGCTGCATAAGACTATGACAAATAGTGATATATGTTAAATACATCTCCGCCTAATGCTGAAAGCAATTATATATAAACTGAACTGCAGAAGGCAGGCTAGTCTTCATGATAGATGTATACATTCTGACATTTACACTAGGAAAGGTCTATGTTTAGATTGGAGTTTTTTAGCTTACAGAAGGGGAGATGAGGAGAAATAAGATGTGGGAAAAGAGGTTTGTGTGTTTATATGTGGGTATAATAAATTCTGCTGACCAGCAGGGTGTAAACACTGTGTACAGCCCCCAGGGTCTGCCCAAAGCTTCTCATCCAATCTTTGGACCATCTTCTGAAACATAAAACCCACACAGTACTATGAGGCCTTTACTGGTGTGCTTTATTCTTTTCCCATGTGTTTCAAGTCTTTCCCTTTTTAGATTCTACTTGCCTCTGCATGCCAACTCTGCTTGAGAAGCATATTGTATATTATGGGTGTAAGTATAGTATGCGTAGTAAGCATTGAGGAAACTAAATAAGGCATCAGATGAGAGGAAAACCCCCGTGTAGTAGGCAGTGGTATTAAAAACCTCCTTCCTCCTCTCAGCCCGCGAGTACGAGGAACACTTGCCTCTTCATTGCCTTAAGGAAAAAATTCTTCACTGTGAGGGTGGTGAAGCACTGGCACAGGTTGCCCAGAGAAGCTGCGGATGTCCATCCCTGGAAGTGCTCAAGGCCCAGCTGGATGGGGCTTTTGAGCAACCTGGTCTAATAGAAGGTGTCCCTGCCCATGTCAGGGGGCTTGGAACTAGAGGGCCTTTAAGGTTCCTTCTAACCCAAACCACCCCACGACTCTGCAAAAACACGCATGCAGCACGCTGCCTCGCTCGCACTACAAACCCTCCCTGAAGTCTGCAAGGAAAACCGCTGAGGAAAGCTGAGGGAGGAAACCTCCTCACTGGCCCAAAACTGGCTTGAAAAGCGAAGGAGGAGGGCGCCGTGATGGTGG
>VZRE01005796.1:0-20758 GCA_013396775.1 Cephalopterus ornatus | reverse complement strand
GCCCTTCTCCTCCTCCGCTGCCGCTGTGCGCGGGGCCCGGTGCCCTGTTCCCTTTGCTTCCCCTTGCCCTCAGCTCCGCTCGAGCCTGAAGCGGGCGCCGCGATGGCTCCGGCCGCCGACCGGGAGGGTTACTGGGGCCCGCCGACCTCCACCCTGGAGTGGTGCGAGGAAAACTACGCCGTGTCCTTCTACATCGCCGAGTTCTGTGAGTGGCCGCTCCGGCCCCGGCTCCTGCCTCGGGGGCCGCGTCCCTCCGTCGCCCCCGTGCCCCCACCCCGCGGCGGGGCAATCCTCCCTCCTCCCTGGCCCCTCTTTCCTGCGGGGTGACGGCCACCCCTTCCCCTCATCCAGCCCCGCTGGGTGGAAATGAGTGTTTCCTGCCGCCTTCCACAACAAATCCGTGTCGTGAGGCGGAGGTGGTGTAGCCCCCTCTCTCCCCACCGTGTTGTTTGGGCCCCTATCCCAAGTATGTCCCTTCGGCCTGTGTCCGAAGGGGTGGTAGGGCAGGAGAAGGGGTGTCCGGGGGCCTGCGGGGAGGCTGAGATGGGGGGGCCGGTGAGGTGGGTCCCGGCCTTATCACGGGAGCTGGGGTGGTTGTGTGGCACCACATGGATGGGTGAAGAGGGGGCATTTCACTGAAATCGTGCTTGGGGTGCCACGCTGTGAAGCTACATGGGTCTGCAGCTCTGCTCCCCTTGAGACAGAAGCGTCTGCCCAGCCTGGACAGTCAAACCACGTGAAACTATTCAGGGAGAGAAAAGGTATCTTTATATGGAAGACACATCTTCATGCAGGGGAGGTACCTTCCCCCAACTAGTTTTTGGTGGGTCATGACCATCATCAATCAAGTTGATCTGATGCAGGTGGTGGGAGTTAGAATAGCTCCAAGGGTCGATCTCTTGCAGGTGGTTATCTTTTAGGATAGCTCAGAGCAGTGGCAAGAGAGCAGGCCATCGATTTGACCTCAAAACCCTCTTAATCAGAAACAGTCAGGATTTTAGCTATATTAAAGCATGTTTTAGGAACAGAAGAAGGTGCTGCTTCTTTCTACAGGACCATCCGTCAGGTGTTTGAGAAGGGGGTGTATTGTGTCAGGCGGTAAAGGATTAAGACCTATGTCACTGAGGTTTTGTTGAAAAATTAAATATTTCTATGTCCTGGGCAGTGACTTTAAAGGGTGTAGTAGTTATAATTACGTGCTGCTGCCTGACAGACGTTCACACGTATAAGGTAGCTGGCTGCTTTTGAAGTGCTAGGGCTCTAGGAAAATAGTACTAAAGTGACCGGGCTCTCGTACCCTGAAGTGCTCGGAGTGGGCAATCTGAGGAGGCCTTTCGCATAGCTGGGATGCTTCAGCAGCACTTTGGAAGAGCTTGGCCTGTGGGGGATGGAAGGTTCTGGGTGTCCATGCCAGGCTGTGACTCCTGGTTGCAAACACTGACATGGGTGAAGAACCAAAATGAATAGTTGTGAAAGAGGTTTCGGAGTGTGGGAATGGGAAGGAGAACAGGATCTGAAATGAACAACAGTAGCATAGGCAGCATAGAAACTCAGAGGAAAAAGGAAGTTGGTGTGTAGATTTATGGTGAGAAGAGTCAGCGTGGCTGAAAAGGGAACAAAATGAAATACTCCTAAATGGGACAAACCTAGAAGTTTTTAAATAGAATGAGACTTTTGCAGAGTGTGTATTTTTGTGTTTTCCTCATGGTAAAGCATAATTTGTGAGATAATTCTTATAAGGAAGGGGAAGTTCTGTTGCTTCACCCATGTAAAAATAAATTTGACTGGCATGTAAATTTTTTAAATAATGCTCTTATTGTTTGCCTTGTGAACTGATATTTTTTGTCCACTTCTAGATTATTTAGGAGAAGGAAGATGAGGATGAGATTAATGGTGGGAGGTGGAAAGGCTTGTGTTCTGAAGAAAAAGAGAGTAATTATAAAAGTGTGATCCCTCCTTACGGTTTTTGTGTTTGGAACTGCAGTTTGTTGGTCTGTCAGTTGCACTGAAAAAACTCTGTATAAGGGCTAGCTGTGCTGTAAATTGAAGCATTTAAATGGTCTAAGTTTAAAATGCAAAGCAGTAAGTAAGCCCACTTGGGTTTAGGGTTAGCTTAAAAGTAGGTACTTTTGGTAGAGATGTCAAGATGGTTTAAATTTTCTTCAGCAGTAATTCTCTTAACAGTGCTTTCAGGGTCCAAGAAAATAATTGTTTGTTTGTTTTGTTTGTTTGTTTCCATGATATGAACCCACTACATTTAAATCTTAGCCGCTTAAAGTGATTAACAATGTATCTTTCATAAAACAACTAAGGGATCTTTCCCAGTTTTCTCTGAAACAATTAGTGTGAAACTGATTATTTTGAAAGATCAGAGTTACCCTGAAATCTGGTTGCTTTGAAAAGAGCTGAGAGATTCGAGGTCTCTGTGGCCCAGTGGTCTTCTGTCAGTTGCTGTGCCCTTGTGGCCTTCATATTCTATAAAGAAAAAAAAAATTCAAATTCAGGGAGTAAACAAACCAGAAAGTGCAAAAATATATTTCTCATCAGCTTGTATTATTTTTAGTGTTACTTTACAGAAGAGTGAAAATTGGTTTGACTTGATACCACTCAGCTAAAGCTGATGATATTTAAACATTTCACATTAAATGTTTGTTATAAATCAAGAAACTATTGGACGCCCAAAGCTTTCGGATACTGGCATGTTCAAACCAAATACTATTTTCCTTAGGTTGCAGGCTGAAGAGCTAAACTGAAAGCTTGTTGTGCAAATTAAATCT
Organism: Cephalopterus ornatus; assembly: GCA_013396775.1. NCBI lineage: Eukaryota > Metazoa > Chordata > Aves > Passeriformes > Cotingidae > Cephalopterus > Cephalopterus ornatus. Next base: position 17,981 of record VZRE01005796.1, on the reverse strand, counting down.
TTGTGTCATTTAGCGATTTGCTTTTAATATGCTGCTTTTAGTACAAATTGCTACATTGTGTTCCAAAAGCCCACATGCAGTTCTTTGCCATTCACTCCTTAAAGAACTCGTGTGAGTGATGGCAGCTAATCCATTGTAGATGTGGAAGTGAGGTAAGGTGGTGTTGTAGCACTGCATGTTTGCATTCTCTTGATGTACCCCAAACACAATGACCTGTATTCAAAAGGTCAATTTTTGAATAATGACAAATGCTTTTTCTTGCCTTTCTGAGTCTGTCCCTAGCCAGTTTTCCTCCCCTGAGGAGGTGGATGACTAACTGCTCTACAGCCTTTCTGTAGAATATTAAATCAATTGAAATGGAAAACCAGTTGAAAAGAATAGTTTTGTGAGCTTAACTGTGCTAAACCCTGAAATGATTCTTACGTCCTTTACTGATCAAACCTACTGTATGGTGTAGTAATTCCTTTTTCAGGGATTCTCAGGACTTTTGGACTGACTGTGCTAAAGGGCAAGTAGTAGAGATGCTCTCTTTTCCTTTTTTTTTTTTTTTTTTTTTGAAACCAGTCCTTTCCAGATCCCAGTGCTTGAATGATGAACTACCCAAACTTTTGTACACTAAATTATGAGAAATAATAATAAAGGATAAAATCACAATCCTCCCACCCAAGCAAACAGAACACGGGCAAATGTAAGCTCTGTTCTTTAACACTTAGTGCTCAATTGTTACAGTTTACTCCTTTTTTTAACAGAGTTGGTGTTTCAGATCAGTTTAGCCCACATAGCACTAAGGTTTGGGGGTCTGTTTTGATGTCAATGTCTATATGACATGTGCCTTACCCTTCTTGCACTCCTGTCATCCCTGTAATGAGCTTTTGTCGTAGAATACAATGAATGAATATAGCTAATCTTCACGTATTTCCTTTGCTGAAAACATGTGGAGTAGTATCAATTTAAACAAATACTTTAAATTCAAAGGAGCTCTGTGTGGTACATGAGGGCTTATAATTCTCAGTCAGGAGAGTCATCGGGGTGAATTTGTTGTTGTTATTAACAGAGTGCTGTGTTTCAGTTTGGAGTGATGTTTCCAGTTACATGAAATACTGCCTTGAGCTATCATTGTCCAGGAGTAATATGCATCATCTACAACATGACTGGCTTTGAGGTAGTATATCCTTATGCTGCCATTTACAGCAGCAAGCATCTAGACTATTGTTTTGGGCTTCTCAAGGAATTGGTGAAATAATTTCTTTCTTGGCTTCTGGTCCTGTGCCAGTACTTTCTGATACCTCCATATAAGAAATATTTTATAATTATTTTTTTATTATTATTTATTTAATTTTTTTTTTTATTACTACCAGAGTTAAATCTATTGCTTTTTGTTTTCGCTGGAGATCTGGTAAGCAAATACTTGTAACTGGGCTTTCCTTATTGGACTCTTTAATTAGAAAAAAGCTCACCCAAATTATGAGAATCTGCCCATATTTCTAGCTAATTTTGCTGCTCTTCCTCAAATCCTTCTGATTTTTGCTGAAGACAAGAAATAAGAGATTGAGATGACTGTTACTTATGTTGTTAGATGTGAGATATCTCCTTATTTCCCATCTTGGATGGTGTAGACTGGCATCCAAGCATTCTCTGCATTGTGAACAGTGACACAAAAATACTGTTGTTTCTTTTTAGGCATTGCTCAAAAAAGTCTGCTACCAACGATGCACAGATCTGTTTTGCCTGGGGATTGTTCTTTTAGAACTTGACAACTTGCAAAATTTACTTGAACTTAGAATGATGTTGTTAATGTTCAATTTTTACTGCCACATATGGACTGTCACTTGTTCCTCTTGGGCATCCTATTGTATTTTGCCTTTTTTGCCAGAGGCTTTGGAAAGCAGACAGAGGCTGTTAGGCTATGTACTGCCCATGGGAGTTTAAAAAAAAAATAAAATAAAGCCAACTGTCTGCCTGTCCTTTTGGTAGTAAAGTGGCAGGTGAAAGAAATATCATTATGTTTAATTGGGTGTGATCAGCTCAACTGCCTGGCTGAGACTGAATGATTTAAAGATGACATGACACAGATGAGTTCTACAGTGCAATTTAAGACAAGACAGTGTCACGGGTTCAGAGACTTTAAGTTGTAAAGGGATTCGAGCATGTGAATTTAATTACCTAATTGGAGGAAGCCACATTACAAGTTTCCTCTGGAAACTTATCAGGCTCTTTGAGGGAGCTCTCTCAACTGAGGGGGCAATGCAGGCAAAAAGGTAAAGGAAACATTAAACTAATTGACAGTGAGTGTAAAGTCAAGTGGAGTGTACAGAACAGTGCCCAGCTGTGGAATGTATTTCAGGATTAACACTGTAACTTGCTTTTTGTGCTGTAGACAAAAAAAAATTGGAAGAGGGATTCCTTCCTTTGAAGAATAATATAGCAGAAGTAAAATCATAAGCCAGATGGATGGTCTCTGCTGACATTCTTTCTTATTTTTTTAATGATTTTAAGTATTTTTGAGGCAGTGGCAGATGCAAATTATGTTAATTTATTTCCTTTCCCAGGTTGTAAAGGTGTATACTTGACTTAAGCCTGAAGATAATCTCTTCGCACTGTTTTGATGCATTTTGCCACAACTAAAGATTTATGTATTATTTTTAATTCTTCCTTTTTTTTTTCCCCTCTTTGACACTTTATAATCCATGATGCAGCTCTACCTTTTATCTTGTGACAGCTTAATTTTCTGTGTTCTCGAGAGCTTTCATTGAAAGACAGGGTCAAAGGCTCTTGGAAAGTTGATTTGTCCAGTCATCAGTTCTCATTTATCCATCACATTATGGATGTGCTTAAAACTTGGCAGATGCTTTACTAATGGACCACATGTGTGTTTATCTACTAATACTTGTGTAGTCATTAAGTGACAATAAAATTCTTAAATATGGTTTAACAAAGCGTTTGATTACTCTATAATTAGTGCTTCGTATTCAGCACGTGTACAGCTGGCAGTTGGACATCTGCCACTCCAAATGGTGACAGAGCAGTGACATTTGTACAGTTTCATTTTTCTTATGTGCAAACTAAGGCAGACAGCTTTACGAACTGCGTGATGTGAATTTGCAGAATATATATTTGTAGTTAGAAATAGGAAGATTAATGTGAAATAAATGATGGTAAGGGAACACTGCTGACTTTCAAATTACTTTAAATGAGCTTTTAGTCACAGATTAAAAACAACTGTTGTCATAATTGAAAGACAAAAATGTTTTTAGTAGGGGGTTTGTTGTGTCTTTGTGGGTGTGAAACTTTTATTTTTGTTATGCATTTTCCATATTTGCTGGAGCCTTTCACAGACGGGGAAAGATGTTTTTTTAAATAATAGAAAGATTTAATAATCACTGCAAAAATATTCAAAATAACTCTGGGAAGTGTCTCAGCAGTATGTGGTCATTTTATCTTGCAACACATTCAGGTGCTCACACACTTGACTGTTTCTCTGACTATCTCAAGAGGATCATGGAACGGTTTGTGGCTCATGAAAGGTTAAGTAAATGCAAAGCATTCTTTAAATTCAAAAAATGACGTTTTTAATGGAAGAAGGGAACCCACTTAGAAGTGGTTATCAGGGAAAAGCTACCTACCTTGGACTGCTTTTTCTAGGGCTCTTTACACCTGCCTCATTAATTATGGACATTTTTCAGTCCATTAGCAGGGAAGCTGAGCTGCTGCATGAATTAAAGGTGCTTGATTATTCTATGCTTGTCGAAGTACTTCAAAGAGTCAGGAAAGGTGTTGGGAAGAAAAACTTCTAGAGAAAGTTACAACTAAGGAAAAAAAAAGAAAAAAGAACCAGAGCAGCACTTTTCTTTGGTGTCAGTCTTTTACCGTTAATGATATAAATATCTCCATAAAGGCAAGCTCTGCATAGAATGTCAGTCATTTTGCTGGGCACTGTTTAGATTTAAGGTTTCAGACACAGACCCTTTTGTGCACTTGAAAATGCAATAATAAAACACTTGGAGTTTTTGTGCTAGCTCAAAACCCTGAAGTGGCTAATGAGGATATTTTTTTTTCTGTTTATAAAATTGAATTTCCTTGAAGAAATATACTGCATGTGCACTGTGATCAGTGACTGAAAAACTGGCATTTCTAAATGATCAATGCAGTCAGCATCTGCAGGATCATTATCTCCTTTACAGTCAGGTCCATCATCCTCTGGCAGAGTACGTGCTTTAGTGTGTCTGGAGTTTGGGAGGCAAGAAGTAATCCTTTCTGCCAATCCCAGTGGAGAGACGCACACTTTGTGTCTCGCTCCCCCAGGCCTTACAAGGTTCCTCTTCAATTCTTCGCCTTTCCAGCAACTGGTGACTCAACCTGCCCTTTGAGCACATTGCAGAGCTTTCTGGAAGGAAATTCCAAACTTTATTTCGAAATGGAGATTAATGTCCAGAAGCATGTCTATTTCCCAGCTGTGTCCTGAGGCTTTATTTTATTTGGTTTTGCATTATTCCTTCATTCCTTTGTTTTCCAAATCTTGTGTCCTTGGAGTGACCCTGGAGTAATACGTGCAGAGTGCGTGCTTCTTGAAGGATCTCCTGCTGGCTTTGTGAGCAAAAGGGTATTTTCCCCTGTGGCCTTATCCAGGTATCATTGTCCTGATTCTCTTCCCTAACCAGAGGAGCTGGAGAAGGGGACAAGAGTGTTGGCTGATTCAGCTGGGCAAGGTTTGGGGTGCTACTTTGGGACTTGACTTTTAGGTTTAGGCAAGATTTAGACTTCTTCAGGCAAAAAAGCAGACATGCAGAATTAGGAAAAGACGTGTTGTTAGAGGTGAGCTGGACATCTGCCTCTACCTAAAGGATGGGGTGAGTGAAGCCAGGGCACTGTATATAACTCATACTAGCTGAGCCTCCTCTTCCATTTCTCCTTCCCATCTGCTTTTCCATGAGTCCTGGGTCCTATGGCACAGGACACCAGAGGATGTTTCCAACTAGTAGGATTTCAAGGTATCAACTTTATAGTCATAAAACATGACCCTAGAAGCTCTCTGATTTATACAGTGCTTTATTGAGCTCATTATTTGCAGTGGAAGCTCAAGATGCCGCTACTCTGTAGACTGGATTTTTAATAATTGTTAATTCCAGTTGGAATAAGGATTTTCATTTGACCAAGAACTGGCATCTAGGAATCAGATGCAATACTAGTTCAAAGAAGTCTTGTAGAGCACTGAACATTGAAATTAGTCTGTAAACTGTCAATCTTGGGACAGAGTATTTCTGTATTAGAGCCATCATTTGTTCATCAGGTGTTCTTTGTCTTCCCTGGTCAACAACACGGTTTGTTTAGGCAAAGACCTGCTTCCCGACTCAAAGGCGTGCTAGCTATTGTGATCCTCTCTAGTGGGTATTTTAAGCTTACAATGAGGAAATCCAGGGATAACTGAAAAAGTAAAATTACTTACATGTCTTTGAGAAAGGATCTGCAGATCTGGCTTTCTCTGAAATCAAATGGGTCATCTACAACACGGAGCTAAAACTACCAACAGAACTGATATTTATTTTTTTTTTTTTTTAATCACAGAGTGGAGTTCACATTTCTCCTAGGTAAAATTGGTGTATTTTTCCTCTAAAAGTGTTTGCCCTTTCTTACACAGTAAACCTTCTTATATTGTGTGATTCTCATTACAGACCTGATTGTTCTTGGAGGGAGTTTCCAGAGCTGTTCTCCTGCCAGAGATTGTCAAGTCTGGTGCTGGCCTCAGACCACAGCAGACAAGGTGCTCTGGGGGTTATTGCCCTCAGGAGAAGAGCTGCAGGGTATATTTCTACAAATATTCCTGCATTCCTCCCACAGGATATAGATTAATTTTTTTTACGTTTTAATTCTAATAGACTTGAGAAAAAGACCCACAAAAATATGAACTCAGACTTGTTCCAGGTAGTATTTTGTTCATGAATGAAAACTGAAGCTTTTATCTTTTTTTTTTTTTTTTCCTTCCCAAGTCTTTTTCACACTTATGGAAATGACCCAAATAAGCAGAGAGAACTAACTGTACATAACATACTGACCAGTGTGTGAGTAAACTGCCTGGAAAATCAGAGAAGCAAAACTTTTTGTTTTATTTTTTTTTCAATTTAGTAACAGAAATTTAGAAAGAAGGTTGGCAATGCAGTCCTTTTCATAGCGCCCTGTACCTGCAGATGGGCACAGTTTAGTGCCATCTCTATAAAGCTGAACCAGCAGCAACTGTGGAAATTGGTGGCTTTAGAAGTAGCAGAGTGAAAACCAGAGGATCTTTGCTGGTTTGTGTCACTTGTGCCTCTTTCGAGTGCAGTGTCCCTAATAAGAATCAGTTCAATTGAATTGTGTCAATGCCACGGAAAGCAGCAGAGAAGTGCACTGTGGTAGTGAAATCATACAGCAGATGTTGTTTTCGTTCACTTAAACAAACTGCTATGGCTTTGTGATCTGTGATATCACAGTTCCTTCTCACTCAGAGGTTTGGTGGCTGTTAAATCTTTCAAGGCCCAAGTTTTATATTCCTGCGAGGCTCCTCAGAATATATTCTTCAACACAATATCTAACATCAGCACAGTACTCAAATGCTAAAACTCTTGAATCCATCAGAGTTTAGTTTTTTGTGTCCTTTTTTTTTCATCTATTCTAGGCTATGGAGAAATATCTTAAAGCTATTTCCGTTTCTTAAACGCATTTCCTTCCAAGCTCCTCCGTTCTTTTTCCTGCTTTTTAACACTTCCGTGCTGATTTCCACTTGGTTTTTGCATCACTGGTTTTTTTCTGCATTTGTCTCAGATGTTTCCTCTGAAAGTTTTCCTCTGCCAGTCTTCAGGCCACCATTTGTGCTGACAACTTGGTTAATTTGTATATGGTTTTCAACTATGTTGTATCATTATTCGGTAAAACTGACTTCTGCCCAAGCGCTCGCCACCCACCTTATGAACTGTTGCGGTGTAGATACTGTGTTAAGTTATCACAAAAAGGCAGTGTTTAAAACTTGAACCTTCCATGCGTTTTATATCTCTTCCTCTATTTGGTTTAGATTGTGAGATACTTAAGATATGGACTTGGATCTTACTGTCTTTGTGGAGAAGCAGCTTCATTTTCCCTCCAGATAGATGGCTTTTGCCAGGGTTTGTGGGCGGATAGACAACTGCCAATTTTTTTTTTTTTTCATTTTTCAAACAAGAACAAGAAACTTCTCTTGAAATTATGATTGGGCAGTGACTAAAGAATACAGTTGGAGTTAGAAGTTGTGGATCAGGAGCAAAAACCTTTGGGTCTTGGGGTAGTGAATTAATTGGGTAATGTTGAAAGTTCTTGCCAGAGGTTGTTATATTAACTGGAAAAGGTTACGAAGACTTTAGAGAAAAGGAATATCTACGTAAAAGAGATAAAGTTAGGTATTTAGGAGCGAAGAAGATGACTCTGAGGCATTTCTGAGATCACTTGCCTTTCTTTTATCACATGTTCCGTGTAGCCTTGGGACTTTTCATTTAAGGCAGCTCTGCAGAAAAAAGATAGTTAATTACAGAAGGGATTTTTTATTAATACTGCTAATAGGAGGGGGAATGTCACCAATCAGTATTTGAGTGGTTGCTGTATATCTCATTCAGGCTGTGGCTGCTGACTAGTTTCATCATCCCCATGTGTTCTTCTACATTTGTCACGTAGCATCTCACCTTTGATTTCCTACCATCCAAATAGGGCAAAATGCAAAAGAATGGCATGAGTCATTACTAGGAGAGGCCTTAATTGTTCTGGACACCGAGGGGAAATCCACACTGATAGCAAGAAAGGCAGGAAAGCAAAAGGTTCTGGATTTTTGAAGAAAGGGTACTCAAGTTAAAGCTACAGATACCTGGACAAGAGCACTGGCATGCATTATCCTCTGCTGTTCACCATCCAGTAAGCATATTAGGTTCCTCTCAGGCTCATATGTCACTGCACAGTGCCTGTAAGAGCCCCAACAAAGCCTCTGAGCTGATACTCACAGCTTCTGTGCCTCAAATTGGTGTCTCTGTAGGGAGGACTGACAGATGCTGGGCAGATGTACTTGGTAGCTCAAAGCTGCCTGCTGCCAAAAGCTGTGCTTTCTGCTCTGGACGGACCCTTAGACTTAGAGGACTTAGTGCATGAAGCCAGGATGCTGACATCAGCATAGAAGAAAAAAGGTTGGAAAGAATTAAGAATGACAAAAATCAAATAGATGATCCCGGTAACATCATATTGGTCACTACTTAGTTTTAGCTGCAGCTGAAGAGTAAGTTTTGTCATCTCGGCTGTTTCCTTCCAGTCTGACATCATCAATCTGCCTTCAAATAACATTTAAAATATGCTTTATTTTGTTTTCCAGTAAAGGCTATAATGGAAGCAAATGTGCCCTTCAGCAACAAGCTTATTGCATGTAATATTCTAACTTTACATCATCTCAGCCTAATCTCTTCAGACTTTGATTGCATTTTCCAGCTGTAAGCACTTGCTTTTAGCGAGCTTTCTAGATTGGTGTTTCAAATGATCTGCCTATGTCAACTGTTTTTACTTTAAATTTGCTTTCAAAATCCTTCCAGGTGTACTTCAAAGTAATTGGTCTGCTTACAATCGTCTTAGATGCATGTTTATTAGGAAAATGATGCTCTCTTTTCCATGCGGCTTCCCATACTCTAGGAAAGCAATATTAGAATATTACAGAATGCCATATCAGCTAGTTGTAATGCAAGTTTATTCCTTGTAATTGTGGATAACTTGAATTGAGAATAAAATGTCCTGGAAAGAGGCTATGTACTATCATATTTGCCCAGGCTGTTTCCTGCAGTCTCAAAAAAATGGCCACTGATAGCATTTTTGTTACATCCTTAAATACTGTTATTTTTCATGTAATGCTCCCTTCAAAATGCATAACCCAGTTATTTATTAATACCTCAGAATGCCCTGCACTGGTGCCAGGCATAGATGCAATAAACATAGTTGGAGCTACAGTAAGATAATTGGCTTCAAAAGGGAGGAACATGCCTTTTTAACTTTGGTGTTGTAGCTATCTTTATTCTGGCCTGTCAACTCGGAATATTTTCCTTGCAATTGCTTTCATAATTACCTGTCAAATTTCACAATTGGTCCTCCATGTTTAATCTGCCCTTTTCATGCTCTTCTGGGGAACAGCAGCTCATGCTGATCTCAAACTTCATGAAAGGCTTTAAGACGGATCCCTTTGAAAAAAATTAGCAGTTATTCTTTCTCAAAAAAAATCAATACAGGTTCTGGGTCTTTAGATGCTTTTTCTTCATTTGTGATAGCCCTTAAGAATTCCAGGAGGAGGAGAAGGAGGACTCCGTTATGCTAAAAATGAGAATTGCTAACAAAAACATTTATTCTGGAAAGTACCCAGCTCTTAACCTGATGTCCTTTCTACTTTGAAGCTTTATCTATGAGAGGTGGTGTGGTGAACTCATTCATTTTTACTGTGGCAGATAAGGATGGTCTAGTAGCTAGAGGAACACTTTGGTGTCCTGATTTCAGTTTTTTGCACGTTTCTTTGTGACTTGGGCACCCTCATCTAGCCTGTCCTCTCCTTGCAAGGGTATTGAGAGTAAGTACACAGAAGACTGGGTTGTTTAGACCCTTCAGTAAAGGAGACGGAATAGGTAACCAATGTGTTTTGGGTTTGAGGGGAAAGAGCAAAAACTTCCTTAGCTCAGCAATAAATGTTGCACCATCTAAATTTTAATTTGCATGATAAACACAAATATTGCATATCTGGGATTGCGAGGGTATCTTCAAGGATATCCATTTCTTATGAAGAAACAAGTAGAGCTTTAAAATGTGAATTTGTGTAGTATTAGCTTTCACTCATTTATCCTTAGTGTAATATACACAAGAAGCAAGGTCACTATTAATAAAGTCTCCTGTTAGATTCTAATTTTCAAGTGTCTTTACTACACAGTAGCAAAGCACTTTGCAGAGATGAGGGTAAGGGAAAGGATAGCTTAATTGTAACCTAGGGCAATTCAGAAGTAGTTTATTATAAGTGCTTTTGTAAGACGTGCATACCAAAAAGGCCTGTGCACAGGAAAACACCCACACTCTACAGGTTTGAACTGAGCTTACTTGTGTGTGCTTTGTTAGTCAGCAATGTCGAGAGCTTTTCCCTTCTAATTACCTTTTGATTGTTTTGAGGAACACAGATGTAATATGAAATACTGTAATCAGAGTAAAACAGTCTACAAAAATATTAGCTGAACTGGTATGATGAATGTCAAGGGAATTAATTCTGCAGCTGGAATATAAAATATGTAAGGCCATAAATGAGAACAGTGATACAGGATGTCGGAACCACTGTGCACACTGGGAATAAAAATCAAATTGTGTTATGAATATTTTTTTTTCTAAAATTACCTCATTACCTCTCTCCAACCCAATAAATCACTGAAGTGGTTTACCTCTTCAGAAGGATATCAGTGTACTTTTACATATCCTGGAGAAATGGAGGCCCAGCAAGGCAGAGGCAGCCTAGAAGATGTAGAAGAGCTACCCTGCATGCTGAATTTAAACACTAAAACCTTCCAGTTGGCCATCAGCTCTGCAGCAGCAATGCTGCCTTCAGTTTTTTTGGCCTTGTCCCAGCACTTGGACTTAGTGGGAGCAGTGCTCTGCTGGAGCTGAGATGCATGTGACTGGAACACAGCGTGCTCGCCCTAGTGGTATGCATCTGTGCTAGCATTGAGGAGCCTGTGTTCCTGCCTCGCTTGCTGCCCTTCTTTGCCTACAGTGGATGGTTTTCTTTGTATATCTCGCCATGTGTTGTCCATTCTGTTTGAAACTCTTCCAGGATTCATGGTTTCTTTTGGGGGATGTTTCAGCTGCCAACTAAGCTTAGTTTCTAGACGTTCTACCGGAACTTCCATTTTCTTTGTTTCAGTGTGCTAATCAGAATGCTCTTCATCAGTAAAGCAAATAACATTTTTTTTTCAATCCTTCCCCCATGTAAATCTGTTGGATTCCATGTTGCTTTCTTGTAGCTACTGCCTGGCTAAGATTTAGGAAGCTGTTCTTTTTCTTTGTAGATCATTCTTTTCCTATGTAGTGCTCCTAGTTGTTGTATCTGCTCCCTCCCTCTTATTTGTTCCTTACAGTTTTTCTCATAATAGGATGACAATGTCTATACAGGGCTAGATTAATGCATGTTGCTTTGTAATGTACTCACTTCATCACATTTTTCTGTGCTGTTTAATCTGTCTTTTAATTTTAGGATTCGTATGATCAGTATGAACTTGCTCTCTAGATTTCTGATTTTATTGTAAATACATGGGGAGATCTAATAGTCTCTCTAGTAATACATTTGGATTGTTGATTATCTTTACCCATGTTTATAGTTCTTAAGGAAGCTTGCATACATAGCTTATACAGTTCAGTAATTCCTTCAGTATTTGTTTCTTTTGGTATTTTTCCTATTTCATTACTAGATATGTAGTGGTCAATACAAGTTGCAGCTGAATTGCTGAAGCTGTAGCTTCTGTTAATTCCATGGTAAACAAAATCAAGGCTTGCTTAGTGTTTGGAAAGGAGAGTTACACAAGGTGAAAAATGGATCTTGTCACTTAAACACTCTAAACACCCCCTTCCTCACATTTTTTATTTTTATTTTATAATTCTATTTTTTTAAGCCAATACTGGTCTTGTGCTTCAGCCTGGAGTAATGCTATATTGTATTTCACTGAGTAACAGGAAGTTTATATTGCTCCTTCATGGACATTAGCAAGTAGGGAGTTCAGTAATTACATATTGGCAAAATTCCTGTCAGGATGACTCGGTTTTCTCACCTTGAGGTCCTTCTGAAATATCAAATGGAAACGGGAGTTTTCATTTCCTGACACTCCGAAATGCAGTTATTGTAGACTTTGAAGTGGAAGATATTAAAACTGGCTGGTGGAAGTGAAAATCTAATTGCTGCACTGCCCTCCTGGTGATAAGCTGTAAGCCAAAACAGCACGAGATGGAAGTTAGGGGCTAAACCAGCCAATTCTGTGTAGTTGGTTTTTCTGAACAATCGCGAAATGCTCTTATTTTCAAAAATCAGTCATACAAACCTCCTCTGGGCTCTGGATTACTTACTATTGACTGATAATATATAGCATATCCTACATGGCAACCTCTTGGGTTTTATTAACATTAATTCCTCTGTTGACACTTTGAATGTTGTGGTAGGCAAGCTATGAAATGCTTGTATCATAGCAAAACCTCCCATATTGGATTTGAATAAGTTTTTTATTCTTATAAGGAAATACTCTAGATTCCTCTTCAGTCTTTAAGCTGTGAGACTACCTACTCCTCCAGCTCATATCTAATTTCCAAATACCTTTTTTATCTTTCATTATTTTACCTTGTCTGGTGCTGCTGGGCTGCAGGACTCACCTTTCTTTCACTGTCATTCTCTTTTTGTGTTTGTCTTTGGTTTCATATCCATGGAGTTCCTTCCAAGGAAAAGAGTTTTCTTTAAAAGAGGGGTTACCTGGTGGTAGACAGTTATGCTCTCAAATGTGCCTCAAATTGTGTTGCTTTCCAATTTCTTTAAACATGGTAAACTCTCTTATAATGAGCTGTAACACCAGACATTACCAAATGACTTTGTACCAAAACTGCGTGAAGTGATTCCAGAAGCAAAAGCCATGAAATAGAATTCTGTATACCTGAAAGCAGCTAGGAGGATGAATCAAGTTCTGCATGATGCCTTCTGACAAGCTTTGGTTTTTTACATTATTTTTAATGTGTTCCTGCAGTGATGGAAAAAGATAAAGCTACATGATCCAGGAAGTGCACTAAAACTGACTGTGCAGAGCCCCATGATATCCAGACAATGAAATGGATGTTTTCAGCCTTAAAATCTTGTTCGTTTGTTTGCTTGTGTTTTTTACTGAAAAGGATACTTTGACTTTATTGCAACTTAGGTATCTGTTTTAGAAAGTAACAGCTACTTCTTTTCCTGTTTCTCGGTGAGATGCAGTTGTCCTTAAGGAGAGGCTAAAAAATCTTCTGTAGTGAATGTTGTGTTTGTTAGTCCTGATTTTAAGTGAGCTTTTTATGTGCAGTGTTTTAAACTGCGAACGTTTTCATCTTTGCTCTCTGAGAGCAACATTTAATTCTGTTGGTTTTGAGTCTTGTAGAAACCGTGAAAGAGTGAAAAGTCTTCATTTGTTTGACAGAGAGAGAAAGAACTTTTTAAAATCTGAAAAGATCCTTGTTGTTGGTTGGTAAATCTTGCAGTCATTCTGTGTACAAACATAAAAGAAAGCGTCTCTTAACACAGGGTAAATCACATTGAACACCATGTCAAAAGCTGAAGATGATAATTTTTGCTTCTTTTTAATAACAGCACTTTTCCTTCCTCACTGAAACCAGCATCTGTATTCTAACTCCAAGATGTTGTTCCTGATGTTTTTACATCCTGTTTATTATTACTTTATGACCATGTTCTGTTTCAACTTACTTACAACTTGGGGTTTTTTTTCTCTTTTGACTCCTCATCCAAATTTCTTGTAGAAGTTGCTTTCTAGTGTGGAATTTAATAAATGGAAACTTTATGAAAGTCAAGTACTTCAAATTTGTGTACTTCCTCACTGTTTGTATGACAGTAAGCTATATATCATGCCTGTATTTGCCTGTAGATACTATTTCCCCTTTTAAGTTAATACTCTTTGTATTTGGGGTCAGTCTTTGTACAGATCTTTGTGCATTTATGATGCCCTTTTTAGAGCCTGAAGATGACTCTGAATGTACATCCATCATAAAAAAGACTTGTCAGGTTTTGCTGCTGTATTTATAGAACAGGGTGCAGATGTGGTTTAACACTTGTACTGTTCTCCTTCCTAGAGACAGAGGCTTGTTGAAATGATGTTTTGCATAAATTTGATTTTGTTCTGGTAGCATATGGCATTTGCTCAATGAATAAAACAGTACTTTGAAACAATGGTTTGCATTAAAACAGTCTTGAAGACTTCTATAAGAATTTGTGCAGTCAGTCACACAGTCTGCATTTATCATGATTAGACAATAATTTAGCCCTGTACCTAGTACTATGTATAATCTTTGTGGACATGGTCTGTTTTAGTTCTGTGATAGGCCACCACATTGTGCAATCTGATTGTGGAGCTTACTGAGGTTCACCCTGAAAGCAGGTTCATCGTGCTGCCCATTTCTACTGGGAAGCAGTTGTAAATATTTCCGCTTTAGCGGGAAGTTTTCCTCTCCGTTCTAGCCCATATCTATTTAGGGTTAGTTTATATCTATTTAGTCTTTGTCAGTGTTATCCTCTCATTCAAATAGTGCTCTCTTGTCTTTGGCACTGACCCATGATGTATTTACAGAGCACAGTTTTAATCCATCCAGCCGTTTTGTTCAGGAGCTGAGCTGAGCAATTTTTGTCCCTTCTGAAATTGTAGGCTCCCATTCATTGCCTCCCATATGAGTGGTGCTGCTCTATACATGATGTACTTTCTCTCTTCTTTTATAGATAGCTAGAGAACAGTGTATTCTACTACTGACTTGCATGAAGACATCACTATTTCCAGTAGAGACAGGGAAAATAAATTTAGGGGGTTTGGTGCCTACAGTGATGGCTTATGGTCGTATTACCATAAAATCTAAATTCACTTTTCTGCCTCTTCAAATAGATTAATTCTACATTTGGAATAAGGATTCATATTCACATTCAAAGGTGTGTTCTTGGCCATCATATTTAATCCTATTCCTGTCATTTCAGTCTGCAAGTTCATTCATTTCTTCCTCAGATAATATGGTATTCCTTTCTGTTGACAGAAATGCTGAAGGTAAAATGCTGAGAAGTAGTCTTTGGTCACTAAGGAAAAATCATGTCACTCTCTGGACTAGTACTCAAGGAATCGAGTACTGAAATTTAAGAACGCTGTACAGAGTTAAGCCCAGGTCCATCCATGCACGTTCATCAAATTTCTGATATATTTCCTATAGGCATAACCAAAAATATCTTCTTTAGTTATTTTGCACATCTACCTCATGCCTTAGTTACAGTTTCTCCAATCTCTGGAGGTCTGCTGCATTATTCCTATCCAGTTTTTTTAGAAAGGAAATTTAGTGAAAAAGATTAGAATTATTTTTTTTTGACAGTTTGGGCTATTTTCCCATTTTCAACTTCCTTATCTATTTCCTTCAAAGCTTGTTTCACTCCCTTGTTTGTTAATTAACTTTATAGTTATGGGTCTGTACTTGTGTCACCTTTTCCTTCTTTCTTGGTATTCTTTGTTAATATCTGTGCATATCTCACTACTGTTTTTGATGGAATTAGTAAAAATCCCTTTTAATGAATTTATAAGATATTCTGTGTGGGGATAATCTTGTAAAGACTAGCTAGACTTTTATGAAATATGCAGACCTAGGGACTTTGGGTTTGCAAGAGACCTTGCCGTTTTTGAAAATTCTTGAAAGAAGTAATTTTGCTAGCAGCATGCCAGAAGACTGTATTGTTCCCCTGCCCACGTTTCCTCTTTTAAAAAAATTTGTGCAACTTTCGGTAAGTATATTTGCGGAGAGGCTTGCCTAATCCATGCTGCAAATGTTCTGAATAATATGGGCCAAAAAGTGCAGAGAAGGAGTGGCAGGAATTTGCAGCTAGGTTAGGTCTACGGTATTTCCTTTCTCAGCAAGATGATCCTAGATTAAATGCTCATAAATTTTAGATAATATAACATAATTATAGCTTTACAGGAAGTGTTGAAACCTTCCCTTTCCTACAGAAGATTGTTTTCTGCATTCTTGCATCCATCTGAAGTTTGTTATCCTACTGCAACTCTCTTCTGCGGTCACGTGCTTTCCCAGTTGCGGATGAACATCATGGTATTTCTTTTGTTTGGCATTTTCGTATTTGAGTTTTTGCCAGATTTGTGACAGTTTCATAACTAAGCGACCTTGAACAGTGACATTTATATAACATCTAATAACTTCTCTTGAAAATGGGCATAGTTGAGGACTGCTTTAGAAAGCAGAAGATTCACTAATCCAAACTACTTTTCAAGGTTGAATGACATCTTTGCCTGATTTATGGGAGAGTATGGTAATGGTCAGTGTGCCTCGCAGCGGAGTTTTAGTGAATTTCTTCTAAACCTGGTCTCTGTTGAAAGTGAATCACTACCCATTGCAACACTAAGGGAGTGTGGTAAAAGGTTAATGATTCCCCAAAGAATTTAAACATGAAAAAGGCCTTTTATATTGGTATAAACTTGTATGTCTTTGCAGAAACTGTTTTGATTTCAGTTGGGCTTTTTTTTATGTGGAGGAACTTACTACAGAACTGACTAGAAGAGTAAGATCTCTGTTTTACATGGTATAACTTGGTGAAATTCGTGGTTGTGCAGGTGATGGTGTTAAATCATTAAGGAAGTTATTTAAAGATCTGATTAAAATCAGATGAGATTTTTATCTGGTTGAGAAGACTGTCTCAAAATGAGAGTTGTATCTGTTTGGTGAGAATTTAGAAGAGTTACCTTGTTAAAGGTAGTTAGATACTTCTGCTACTTGTGTTCTGAAATAGACGTGTTTTCCATTTGAGTCTGAATTTTCTTTAAAATAGTAAAGTATAAATTTTTGTTTCCAGGGAGGCTGTAATACTTTAGGTTATATGGACATAGTTTGGTAGTTTTTGCTTTTCTTTTTGAGGAATCTTGGCAAGTAGGGCTCCTGAAAAATAGGTGCTTGAAGTAGGGGTGTAATTCAGATAGGACCCACTCACTCTTGTTCTTTGTTTTAGAATGTGAAATGCTTCTGATATGTTCCGCTGAATAAAAAAGACCAATATAGGGAGTGTTTTTGGTGTCTCCATAGCCTCATACATTATATTTTTCATTGGGATATAAGGAAATTAGAGTTTCAGTTTTATACATATTTAACTGATGATGTGTAAAAGTGTGCAGTTTTATATAAGCAACATTCTGCCTTTTTAACAGATTTGCTCATTTTTCCAAATTGCATGGCATTTAATTCCTATAACATAACCTTTATTCTCAAAATTGTGATCTGTGGTTAAGCTAAAAAGCTGAATCTGCATCCCTTCTGCTGAGAGATGTTATGCTTCACTTAAAGTTGCAGTATTTCATTGTACTTTTCCATAGGCCAGCACAGTCTGAAAAAAATGCAACTAAATCAGATTGCCTCCTGGTACAAGAGCTGAGCTCTTTGCTTTTTCCTGCTTTCTCTGGTCTCTGCAACGTGTCATCTCTTTGCATTGCATAGAATGTATCATAGATTAACAGAATGGTTTGGGTTTGAAGGAACCGTGAAATCATCTCATTCCAAACCCTCCTGCCATAGCTAGGGACACCTTCCACAAGACCAGGTTGCTCAAAACCCCATCCAACCTGGCCTTAAACACTTCCAGGGATGGGGCATCCACGATGTTTCTGGGCAGCCTGTTCCAGTGCCTCACCACCCTCACAGTAAAGAAATTCTTCCCGTTATCTAATCTAAACTTTCCCTCCTTCTGCTTTGGGCCATTCCCTCATCCTATCACCACAGGCCCTTGTGAAAAGTCCCTCTACAGCCTTCTTGTAGGTCCACTTAGGTATTGGAAGACTGGTATAATGTTGTTGACGTGGAAGTCCCGGACTCTGCACATGATTCAATGTGAATTCGGCAAGAAGTCAATTTTATTAAACACACACTCTACTTAAATACATTTTCTACATACGTGCCACGCGATAGCTCAAACTACAATTGGTTGCATGCATTGTCCACGTGTCTAAACATTACATATGATTNAAACATTACATATGATTTGCTACGACCTACTGTCCACGAGGCATTACTCTCCACCTCTGACTCCTCCTGTCAGGTTCTTGTTGTTGCAGGTGGTAAGGCCGTTAATCTCTTTGTTTTGCTACTGCACAAACACGCTGTCCTTGAGCATGCTCTGCCAGCATATTTTCACACGGTAAAGTGTCCGAAGTTGTGTGCTTTCTCAT
>VZRE01005795.1:581005-597162 GCA_013396775.1 Cephalopterus ornatus | reverse complement strand
CCATATAAAAGAGTGGACACAATATACGATAGGACAAATTGTAGACATGTCTGTTACAATTTTGCTATTAACAGAACAGGGTTGAATACACAAATACATGTAGAGAAAGTAATTTGTCAAATAAGAAATACAAACATACAGGAAAATCCAGCCTCAAAATCCTTTTTTCTTCTCTGCCTCTTTTCTTAATAATTTCCATACCTAAAAGTACAGATACATATCTCAGGTATTTAGATCCTCCTGCTCTTCTGTACTTCCCATAACTGCCCTTCCACTCAGTATTAAAGGTGTCTATGGCTCTTTACTATCTGTGTATACTCAAATCTCTACTTCTTTTGTAGAGCTCACCCACTGAAGCAAAACCGCAAACAAAATCAACACCAGCTGTGATCCATATCCAAGAATTTATTCCAAGAACCTACAAAATTAATTTTAGAATTTAACCCACCCTTTCCAGACCTAAACAGTTGCCGTGGTAAGATGTACATGAGTACACGAGTACACATCAGATAAAGAGCATACTATGACACAGGCAGCATGTAGGAATAGAAGCCTGACATACAAGGAGATCTTTGTTTCTGCTTTTGTCTATCAATTATTCTGATATTTTCCACAGTAAATTGTCAAAAGAAATAAGATTTAAGATAAAGTTATTGTAGCTTATATCTCATGGTTTTATCTCCAAATAACAGTATGTCAACAATAAGAAAGATGGAGGCCAGTGTTTTGTTGAATATAATCATCAAAGATATGTTTCCTGGCTGGGCTTTTCTCTTCTGCTTCCTGCAAATTCCAAGTAATACTAATGTACAAAGGATATAAAAGGTTATGAGTCCACTAGAGTAAAAGAGTTGTTTTGACCATAAGAAGATGATCAAAAGTCACTCTAACTTTTATGACTGGAAACGTAGAGTAGTTCCATTGCCAGCTGCTGTGAACTTTCACCTTTGAAAGTTTATCTGTTTAAAAAATATTTAGCGAGATTTCTTCACAGTTCTTTGACCTGATTTTTGTTATAGACAAAACAAGTAGCTGCACAGGTCACTACCTTTATTAGCTGCAGCTAAAATTCTATATTTTGAAAAATTTCTTTTGCATTCATATCATCACAGATACTTCTTAGGATCCCATCAAGGTGTTGATGCAAAGCCTACTGTGTGACTTGTTCTTATATGTTTTTCTTAATGAGTCATATCCACTTTGAAGGCTAAATTAGGTTATCATCAGACTAACACGATCTACAAAACATTGTAAAAAGGTTAAACTCTCTTAGATGGGGTTTCTGGATATTTATATGGAATTACAAATGCTTCTGTTAGAAGATTATCCTTGTACCCATAGATTAGGCCACTGCTCGAACACTCTTTTGCAAATCAATATTAATTAAAAATTATTATGATCAGAGAACTAAACAAAGGGCCTGTGCTACTAAAGAAAGGGTATGCCTCAGTGACAGATCACTGTTAAAACCTCTCATGCCATTGGGTGATATTTGCCATATGTCCAATGATTGATAGTAAGATTTAATGAGTTCTTACAAGCAATTAAATAATCAAGGGTTCCTGCTGTTACATGGCATAGCTTGATAGAACAGTGACAAATGAGAGAATATCTGCAACCTAATCAAAGGGACATATTTCCTTGGGAACAAAATAATATTATCCACCAGTGCAATCAAAGGACAAAAGAACACAGAGAGGACGCAACAGAATGAGATAAATTTTGTGCTCTTTTCATTATTCTGGCCATACAGTTTCCATTTATTGGATCTTATTAAATCAGAAAGAAAATTAGGCTACTTAAATATGTTTCATTTTTCATCAACTGTTAGCTAGTGGGTACATGTCCATATCCATCACCTTAGGTCTCCTTTCCCCATGAAACACTATCTTAAGTTATGTTTTCTGTATTATTATTTAGTATTTATTTCTATTGTGATTATTGAAGTCTTGTTTTGGTTTGGGTTTTGTTTTCATTTTAACTAAAGAACTACAGTAAAAGTCTGCACAAATTTCTCACACATTTTTGATTAATGAATTGTTCTGAACATATATATTTATGTTATTTTAAAATTGCTTAAGATAATATTCATAATAAAAAAATAGGCAGTCCATTGAATTAATTTTGGTATTTCTTGGATTCAGGTCTTATATATATATTTTAATCTGTAAGAGTTAGTACACAGATTTAAAGTCTCCACCTTAACAAATTTACAGACCCCTATACATTGTGCTTGAGAAGTGTTTTATCCTGAACTGCAGCCCAGTTTGATAACACACTTGATTTGCTTCAATACTTTTTTGAAATCAAAAAAAATTAGGGAGACCGTTAGAAATTATTCAGGGAACCCAAGATTTCACTAACTATAGACAGAAAATCACTAATGGACAGATTTATTTCCCCATTTTTAAGTTACAATTGATTGCAGGTAATGGGTATAGATATATACAGGTAACAGAATATAGATCAGCTTATTCTGACTTTTTAAGAAATATTTTGCCTTTGTGATTAGAGAGAGACAAATTAAACTATCTACCTGAGTCCTCATTAATCAGTCTTTAAAGCCATAAACTTCAAACAGACAAGCTGTTCCATTCAAATCAAAATGCAAACTTCTGGCCCAAAAGATGTCAATAAAATTGCCTTTGACTTTCATGTATTTTTTCTTTTGATTACAAGTAAATCCCATGAATAAGTATTCTTTCAACTTTCAAAGAATTTCATTTAGTGTCACTGTTGATGTCGAATAGCATAATATTTTGGTAGTAATTTTTTTTCACTCCAAACTCAAAGTTTTCTTTTCATTTCTGTCAAAAATAAATAAAAATATTCCAAGATTAGACACTGCATTATAGCTAAAATTTTCATTGGAAAATTTAAACATCAGACTGTAGTTATTGTACTATATTTCAATTAGCCAGCTTGTATGGAGGATAGAACTTAAAGAAATGCACAAGACAATCAACAGAACAAAGTGTACCTACTAATCAATATATTCCCATATTTAACATGTGATCCATCTTTAGGCTGTATAACACATGACCTTTCTAAGTATATACTGAGCTCTTTCCTAGATTTTTCTGTGTTGTGGCCATGTGGGAAGGAAGATGAGCTCCTCTGGAGCAGACTCTCCCCAGGACAGGCTGTTCCAATTCCATCACACTTTCCCAGAATCCATTTCTCAGACTAGAATGTAAAAAGCAGCAAACTGTTGTGATGATCCATGTACACTCCACTCCACAGCAAAATCTCTAGTGGTTTGGTAGCTATTCTACAGAATATTCATAGAATCACAGAGCCATAGAATGGTTCCCAGAATTGTATAATGGTGTAAGTTGGTGGAGACATTAAAAGGTTGCCTAGTCCAACCCCACAATGATCAAGGACATCATTTAATCCATGTCTCTCACTTCCAACAAAATGTGTGAAACTGTCTTAACTCACATGCTGGATTTCAGCTTTGTTCTAATGTGGGATGAACACAAGTTGTAAAGCCTTGACATTTTCACAAAACAGAATCCTTGTTTTCCAGACAGCTGTGTTCAACATTGAAGGATGTATCATTGACTCTATTTTTTCCACATGTCAGTAAATTTGTTTTGTTTTTCCATACACAAAGCAACATTTTTCCAGAGTATGTGGTATATTTCAGACTTTAGTCATATTGCCTAATGCCATAATAGAAGACACTCAGATACTACACCAAAAAGCCACTACAAATAAAAAATATATGAAGTAACTAAGTTAAAGAAATCAGCGAGTAAAAAGTTTCTTAACTTTTCAATGATTTGAGGATATTTAGCTACAGATTCTCTTTTGCATGTGTGTGTAAAAGTCTTCTAAGCTAGTGGCAATTTTTAATAAAATCTGACTGTGATAAAGCCACAGGTGCTTATACTAAGGTGTGTTTTTAGATTAGGAAGATCCATTTGGCTTGTGTAAGTCTTAAAAATAGATTGCTTATCCCAAATTTTTGCTTTGAGTTTTTAGTGAACTCCAAGTATTTTGGGTCAAGAACTTAGAATACGGGCTGTGGCTGTTTGGGAACCTGAGGAGTCGTGCTGCTGCAGGGCCACATGTGCACCATGACTTTAATGAACTTGTTAACAGATGTATCAGTGTGGGTTTACATGAGTGTCACCAATCCATTGGATCCCATCAAGTCTGAACTTAGTGAGGTCTGAGCTTAATATGATCTTGTAAAGACCAACTAAATGAGTTCCATATGCAGTGAGTGGAAAGAGACAATGGCTTCTACTAAAATAGTAACTTTGTCATTCCAGAAATTCAAACTCCTCAAAAACCAGGGAGAGATACCAAGTTTTTGGCAGCATTGGATTCTTAAGGACCACTCTCAATAAATCCATAAAAAGTACACACCTCATTAGATTCCGTACAAGATTGCAAAGCTTGCTATAATGTAAAAACAGGCAGACAGTCTGTCTCAATATTATTACAGGAAGGCTTGGTTAAATTAATAGCTTCTCATTGATTAAAAAATCTTGCATTTTACATGTTCTTAAGTTGGTTCCCACCATTACCTTTCAATAACAGAATACGAGTCTTCGGAGAGATGTGGTTATATTGAACTACTTTATTGAAATATGAAGGTAGGCAAAATAAGTTGTTTACATTGACGTATCATTGTTTCCTGTCATAAAGTTCTGTCCACCTGAACGATAAAGACAACTCCATAAATATGTCCTAAATTTTTGTTCTTTGTTAATTTTTATAGTATTCCTAGGGTATTCATAATATAGTTATTTTGAAACATTTATGGAGCATGACTCCACGAAATCATTTCAGTTACAACTGCAAATGAGAAATGCTTATGTCCATGTAGCATTTGCAACTGCATACAACTTTTGACCCTTCATAATTACTAGACTAAATCCAGCTAACAATAATAACGCAAGCTCTGATCCACTAAAATGCTTTCCAAATCATCCAAAGGACCCAAGTTATGATTCCTGATTTCATGGAGTACTTTGCTAGGCTGAGTTTTTTGATGCCAATCATATTATGTACACTCCATCAAAAACTGTTCCAAGAGCTTCTGCATAAACCTATTCAAATATATTTAATTGGAATGCAATACTGGGAGACTTTTCTCAGTGCTACAAGATCATCTCAGCTGAATTGAAATACCACAAACCAACAGTGCTCCTTTTTTTTTTTTTTTTAATGAAAAGGTGTTGTGATTGATCGCCCGTCTTGTTTTGTACTTCTGCAAACTGCAAAGTCAATCTGCACCATGACCAATCTTCAGTGTTCTTCTGCCAGTCAAACAG
This sequence comes from Cephalopterus ornatus, assembly GCA_013396775.1. Classification (NCBI taxonomy): domain Eukaryota; kingdom Metazoa; phylum Chordata; class Aves; order Passeriformes; family Cotingidae; genus Cephalopterus; species Cephalopterus ornatus. The sequence continues at coordinate 591,871 of VZRE01005795.1, read as the reverse complement.
CAAATATGTCAATATGCCAATATACGAAGACCTGAGTTTCAAGAATACTGTTTCTTGTTTTAGTGAAATACATATGCCTTCTCCTTTCTCAACAGAAACAAATGCTAAGTCAAGCAGCATGTTCTTGGATGCATGGAAAATAAATGGCAGCTGCCACATCTGTAGTTTGACTGGAGTATTGGGGTGTAAAAGGAAAGAGACAAGGAGGTTGACTTTATGGCAGCAAGACAGCTGTGTGATTTTCCTATATCTCAGATTTCAAGATGTCACTTATAGTAGTGTTTTCAATCAAACACTCATTTGTGTTTTAAGCCATTTTAGGGATTGATTATCATACCAGTTGAAGTGACTAAGTACAGGTTTGGTGTTATCTCTGAGAAGAGACAGTAAGGCAGTAGACTAATGCAGAACCAATTCTAGCTGCTTCCTAGATTTCTTATTCCACAGTTCATGGAGCTAATCTTTAAAAGTATTAACCTCAGCATCATCTAGAAATGGTCTGTGCTTTTGCCAGCAGAGCTTTCGCTATAACATGGCTAGTAGATTACTTTATCTGTGGAAAAATATGAGCCCATATTGAGTTTATTTTACTATCTTGTAACTCAGCTTTTCATAGATTCATATCATTTTCATTCATAGGGAAACACTGTCTTTTCATATTGGGCCACCATCCTAATTTTCTTTGTTAACCATAGCCTTGTGTACCCAATGTGGAATTGGAGCTTTTCATTCCCATGAGGCTGGGCCCTTTCCAAGGTACAGGGGTTAAGCTGCACGTTCAGTTCCAGATATTCACCTTGTTGGCTCTGTGTGTGCTGACTCTTCTCTTTTCTTTCCTCTTTTTAGTTCATCTGAGTCCTGCAGTGCAACGAGAAAATGTTGCTTGCTTCTCAATGAATTCAGTGAAAGTACTAAAGAGAAAGAATAAGCAACTATATTTGGAACACAAACACAAACTATTCTTAGACAGAGATTTTGGAAGTAGTTGTAATTTATCTGCTATCAAGAGCAATAGAAAACCATATGGATGATAAAAAACATAACCAGGGCAAGGTCCTTCCTGTGTCTGTTGACAACTAATATGCACCAGGAGGGCAGTGCCATATGTTTGCATGTACATTACCGCGGGGAGGCAGTGACATATGTTCACACGTATGTCACCCCTCTGGCCTGCTGTCATAAGGCTGTTTCCGAAGGGGTGTGCTCCCTTGAAAAACAGAAACCAAACCCATAAATGTGAGTCTCCTACATTCTCCTTGTCAGCAGCTTCTCTAATACAATCAGGACAGCTGCATCGAAACAACAAAGGCTTTTGTAGACCCCTCTGATATCCCTTCAAGGTATTGAACAGCAAAGGAGGAAAATACAGACACCCCACTAGAACAGTCATACCTGCTAGAACAGTCATACCTTCTGAAATACTACACCTGCTGAAAACCCTCAGGATGTTGAACACTTGCTTCTCCCAAAATATTTCATGGACTGTCCTTTTCACTTCCTTTCAGGTTGGACACAGCCTCATAAGCAGCTCTTGTCAGGATAAAAAAAAAAAAAAAAGAGTATAGAGGAGTGATAAAGCAAAATAATAAAAAAGTGTTCATGGTACTATCTCCTGCAGTTTTGGGAGGTTAGAGATGTACAGTACTATTAGATTATCCTGACCATTCCCTTGTCAGTGCAATGTTATTCCTTGCAATGTAATTTCTAGTGTTTTGTTCATTCCATTTAGTATTAATCCAAGCAGATAGCCTTTCTGTTCTATCTCTTGGGAGACCATTTATCCTCCAATCCACTTATTCCACTATTAGGTAGATTTTCTGAAATTTGCAGTGTATTTTTCTTTTCTTAATTTCCTTCCTCTCTTTAATTATCCATTTTGTTGCAAATATGGCTCATCTTTATATGTTTGCATTCTCTCAGAGCTCATCAAGTCTGGCATACAGAGAAGGAATGCAAACTGCAGTATGAAATCTGCTTCTAGAAAAGGGTAACCTACAGGACATTTTTTGTGGTCTCAGATGACTTGTGACTACAAAACATTTTTGATGGTTTTGTGGATACGTATCTATTAATTAAGTCTTAGTTGGTCTAGGTCTATTCCTTTATTTAGATTTGAATGCTAATAACTATTCCAAGGGCTCTCTGTGAAAGTTTTAATACGAGCATAGAAAGCTTCTTCCTTATGTTAGGAGAGCAATCCCTTAGTGGAGAAAAATGTTGAGAATCTTGCTCTGGACTGAGCACTGTTCAAAGCCAAATGTAACACTTTAGCACCTGATTGACTACATTTAGTTAAGGAAAATATGCTTGTCTTGCAGTTTTGTAAAGATCTGGGTGTTCATTAGTCTTTTCTGTGAAAGATTTGTGATTTTGGATTGCCTTTCTCTTTTTCTAGCCATTTATCTACTTTTTCTCTATCTTAGTGTTCTAAAAGCAGAATTACCCTTTCCCTGCACAGCAGTTTTACCTCCTCCACTGTCTGGAAGCTTCCCTGTGCTTTATGCAGCTGTGTTTATAGCTCCAGCATCTCTCAGGCAAACTTACAAGAAGCTCTGAGAGAGACAGATAGCTAAGGCAGGTCCAGGGCATCATCAGAAGGTGATCTCCGGGAAAAGCAAACTGAGTAGGAGTAAATCATTGGGAGGAAAGAAAAGACACGATGCATTTGGTGAAGAGATTCCCAGGAGTAACTGGGTCTGATCAGGATGGAAATTTCTGGATTGGAGGATATGGCAGGCAGGAGACAGTCACGGCATGGAGACAGGCTTTGCATCTCAATAAGAGGGTTGGAAATCACTAAAAGAATCAATGATGAAACAGCTCTGCCTTCAGAGATGGCAGAAACAATAAGTTCCTGGGGATCAGAAGGTACTGTGCAGTTTGCAGCAGACCAAAAAAACACCAAGTTGACTGAAACCAAGCCGAAAAGAACTTTCCATGTAGTTACAAAGTAATCAAGGAGAGATTTTGGGAGAGATTTTCGCAGAGATTTCTTTATGAACCTTTCCTTATTTCTGCCTCTCCTAGTCACCCCAAGTTTTCCATTACTTAGAAAAAAAAAGAAAAAAAAAAAAAGAAACTACCACCCCAAAAGAGTATCCTCCTTTATATTAACAGAAACTAGATATTTGAAGTCAAACATATTTTTGGTCTTCTCTAGGTATCTCGCTATAAAAGTCCTGAGCCCTAATTCAAAGAGTTCTTCAGTATGAATACTATTTCTTCAAGAGGTTATAGCTGGTGAAGAAATAAAATTTGAATCCAGTAATTATTTGAAATTATTTTTTTAATTTATGTCGGGTTTCTTAATTTTTTTCTTTTTCTTCAGTGTCATAGAAAGGTTGAAATTGGTACCCACCTTTCTTTAATTACCATGTTGTTACAATCACATTGCATATATCTTTCACTCTTTTTGGAAAGGAGAAACAATATAATTTTGGTCACCAAAATTTTGGTCTTCTCATTAGCTTAAATGAAGCAGCATTTTACCACAGCTAGTTACTCTTCTGCCTGCCAAGATACTTTACTTTACACTCCTACATTTGACTGTAGGCCATCAACACCAGACTTAATTCAAAATATCAACAAAGTCCTTTCTTGAGTGGGCCATAGTGTTGAAGTTTCTCACACAAAATTAACAAATACTTTCAAAACCAAATAAATTAGACAAAGCTTCAATTCCCTTCTTTATGAGTATTCTACAAGAGGAAGTCCAAACCTGAACACATTATTTATTCAAAGTAGCTTGCTTTATCAAATAAAATAAGTTGAAAATAGACATATATAGAAAATAGAAAATATTGGTAGAAGTAGATGCTGGGTAAGGAGATAAACCCAAAGAAAGAAGAGAAGCATACCCTTGTTCATGAGATTGATTGTGAGGGACTGCAAAATAAACAGTTGGAGCAATGAAGGGTTTCAGTGTTGTGACCAAAGAAAGTTAATATAAAAAAACACAAAAAATGCTTCAATTTATTAACTTTATTTCAAGATATCTTAAAAAGTCATAAGAAAAAAAATGAGAAGAAGCCTAAGAAAACATTGAAAAAGATTGTAGTCATATTAGTAGTCATGGAAGACAATTATAATAGCAATGTACATCTGCACAGTAGTATTTTGAGATATAAACTATGATATATAAATGGAGATTTATCCTTGACATAGCTATGTGAGTTTATCTATCACACCTTTTTGCCACTGGAATATTGTTTCTTCTGTCATGCTGAATAGAGATACTCAATGAGATTTTTTCTTTCTTATCCATGTTATGGACTTATATTTTTGTTTGAGCATATGCATTTCTAACAAATGGTAAAAATATTTGGTTTGTGAATATATGTTTTGAGCAGAGTATTGTAATTTATTATTTTAATAACCTAGTCACCCAAATCTTATTTCTGCTTCTGCAGTCCTTGCATTTCCTAGTTTTGTGGATTTCAACCTCCATGGACAGAAGACAAAAATGTGTTGCCCAAATCAAGTTTTATAGCTATGTTCTAAAGTTTTGTTATTTACACAGAAGACTGATTTCAGCTTGTTTAATTTTTTTTTTTGTTTGGTTTGTTTTGTTTTGTTTTTAATCTCAACTCTGAATCACAGCATAAGACCACTGTGGTTTTCTAATCCACAGAGAAAATTAAACACCATTCTTTTCTACAATTTTCATGGTCCACAGTTACTGATAAGCTTAATTCGCCCAGGAAAAGCAAACTAGGTTATCCCAGTCACTGGCCACCTTGGAAAGACAGGCTATTATGGTACTAACACGACTGTATCATCTGCTATTTGAACTTCGGCTTCATTTATGAGAGTCAGGACCTTTCAGATTATTAGCATCTCTGAGGCAGTTGATTTTCCATGACACTTTTGCATTGCAGTGTCCAGACCGAGACACAACCCAGGAAGGTAGAAGGGTCATGTTGCAGCTAGGCTCACTAGCAAAAGCAAGACAGTATTTTGTTGTTTGTGGGGCAGAAGTGGGAGTCTGCAACAGGAAAGGAAATGCGGTCTGTGCTGAAGGGAAGTGTCCTGACCTCCTGGGCTTGCTTTTCTTCCTGTGGCTGAGAAGAGGCAACAGGAGCAGGAGCAAACTACTCTTGGAAGGGCTTCTCATCTTTCCAGCCAGTTGTGACTGACAATATTTATTATTTTCTATTCCCCATGTACCTTTTTTGCTGGACTTTTGTCTTCACTGAATGTCATTCTCCATTTCTGTCAATTACTGTCATGAGGTTCTTCCTCAATTCTTTGTGGTCTCCTTTTATTATAGTAATAATACGTTTGTGTGACTAATACACATTGTATTACTCCTGAGTGTGTCAAACAGCATGGATCATAATATCGACCCTTGTGAACTTCGAGGCGACCTCTCTCTAATGTGAAAAGTTTGCTTCATCTCTTTCTTATTTCTGAAAGTTCAGTGAAGAGTAGACATTTTCCCTCCTGTATGTGCATATATAGAAAGAAAGTACTCATTTTTATGACCATGTTTCAAGAGTTTGGGATCATCTGAGGCTTGACCAAAACTGCAAACATCTGTCTTTTGGAAACAGGTTCTACTGTAAAACAGCATTGTGTTGGTTTAAAGGTAAACTAGCAGGAGAAATGAACCCAACTCAAAGAGATTATAAGTCAGAATTACAATTTAATGAAAATAATACAATAAATACAATTTTGCAGACAGTTAGTTTTTAACCCACAACACTCGGTGCCCTGGGGCACAAACACAATGGTGTTCGTTGGCCACCAACCGAGCCCCACGTGGTCCCCCTGAGTCCAAAGTAAAAATAGGAAAAACCTGTTGGTGAGACTGGGGCTCGCAGTCTGGTTGAGAGCGGTGGTTGCAGTCCGGTCGAGGATGGTGGTCGCAGTCCAGTCAAGGTTCTGGTCCTCCTGCCTGGCTCCCACAAGTGGAGTCAGAAGTCCCCAGACTCCCAGATTGTATACACCCAGGTTCAGGCAGGAATGCTCAGCCCCTCCCCCAGGGTGGAGAGTTCCACAATTGGTGATTGTGAGTCCTGGGTATGAGGACAGGATCATTCTCCTATCTCACAGGCCTCTTAACACCCAGCTTATAGCCTGAGGGGTCAGGTGTGCTCTGGGCAGCTGCTGCAAATGGCCTGTCGTTAACAGTTTCTGGGGAATGGCATAGAGGGTATAGAATACACAGTTTGGGTTACACCCACACAGTGATGAACCACTCCCGGCTGCTTTAACTAACTGGGACAAGCATTTTACTACCTATGCTCTATTTAAATGGTTTATTGTTACTTCTAGCATGCCAGCAGCAATAATCTTATGAGTCCTGTACTTGTTTCTCACAAATGAACTGTCTCTTATTCACTTGACAAAAGACATGAACTATGTTTTGCTGTGCTTTATTACATGCACATAAATATTTCATGCAAATCTACTTCCATGAAGATTGTAGTTCTACATAGCATCTGCAAATTCATTTTGCACCTTTATTCCTGCTTTTCTCTAGAACAATGGACTTTCCAGAATCCTGTGTGTTTTCTTAGCACCACTCATCTGATCTCAGACTCCTTGAGACAAAGATGATGTCTTGAATGAATGTTCTTCTCTAAATGGTAAATTGTGGCCACTTTCATGTTCCTCCTAATATTTTCATCATCCCTTAAATAAACAGACATACTCGCAGCCTTGGGATATGCTAATGTTCTCTGCTGTTGTTTATAATTTTGTATTTCTTTAGTTTTTGGATGAGTTAGATTGGTACAAGCTATTTGTCTTAGGGACCGTAAGATTTCTTTGTTGGTCATATAACTTCTTGGTTAGGTTGCATCAAGAGAGCATGGATCAGTTTTAATGATGGAAGTGGCACTTAGTGTTGCTGAGCTGTAGTTTCAGTTTTTTGACAGAGCTGCTGAGCTTAATAAATTATGGATCAGCAGAGGGGGAAGGAAGGCCTCAAAATCTGCCTGAGCAGCATGTGAACTAGTAGTGCACTACATTGCATCTATATTCAATAAATGTCCATTTCAGTCTGGTTTTGCGGTCAAGTGTAAAGAAGAAACATCACCTGTAATTAATAACAGTTAAAAAAAATCCATATGAATACAAGCCAGCCCAAGGAATGAAATAGTGAGAAAAGAGTTGGAAATGAGAATAAAAGAGTGCTTCAGAATAATGGTGAGGATTCAGACAACCAGACTGTGGGGCGGACACAAGCCTCCAACACTAAGCTTTGTGGGACAGATCTGAGCTAAAGGCCTTTTTAGAACCATGTTAGATTCTACAGAGATAAAAATTTATCATAACACAGATTATTCCAGTATGTTCGGTAAGATGCCAGTTGTTTCCTCCATGTATCTGTGCATTTCCCCAGCCAAGACTGTGAATATTTGAGTATTTGTGATTGAAAAAAATACAGAAAACTGTCCTTCTGTGTTCACAGGGGCATGTTTTATATTTATGTTCCACCTATACCCAAAGTATGACAAGCACTGTGCAAGTGAGCAGTAGGAAGGAGAAGCTTTGAGACATAAAGACTACCATCTCCATGAGCAAAAATCACAAGTGGGAGAAGACAGTACCCACAACCAAAGCAGGTGAAGTACTGACCATCCACTTGCCATTGACTGTATTTCTGCTCAGAATTGTAAATTATTCCCCATGATTTTGTAATTTTATCTGATTACGTTGATATATGTTTAGCTTAAAACATACGACTTTGCATCAATATTTGACTTCCCGATATTGTGTCCAATGCAGTAAATATTATTTCAATTCTAAACATTACTTATTTATTAATGCTAACTACTACTTTCTTAATAACAAAGTCAGTTAAATTTGAGTGAGCATTTATTTAGACATGGATTTTTCTGGAAGACCATCAGTAAAATATGGCTTCATAGGGGCTCAACAGAAACCCACAAAAAGTCATATATGAGTCAAGAAGGTATATCTCTAATTAGCTAAGACTTTACAGATCTGCATGTAACCTTTTCCTTTGTGCCTGCTTCTCTTTTCTAAGTTTACTGTACTAACAAATTACATGAAGGCAGGGTATAAGCTTGACTCAGGCACTGTATTTATCATATTGCTTAATAATTAGCACACTTACTGGCATGATATTGGCCTTGCATGGCTTGCAGAGGGAGTTTCCATTTGAAAACTCTGCTCTCAGCAGACAGGCTGAGCACAGCCTACCTGCTCCAGAGAGCAAGGAGCAAAGCTGGTGTCAGTCTTGCCATGCCACATGGCTTTCTAACTCAAGGTACTGACTAGTACAGATGTAATCTTTATAACCTCTATCCCTGAGATATCTTACAGACTAAAACTGTTTACCCTCTCTGCAGTCCCTCTGGGGAATGGGGAGAAATGTGTTATCCTCCTTCTAGCATCTGGGAGGGAAGCACAAAACTGCTGAGTGGTAGGAAAAAAAAAAATCCCTTCATATTGGGAAAGCTCCAAAAATTGGGAGTTTTCATATAATTTCCTGACTCAATAATTGATGTTGGCTACTAAATCAGAATTTGATTTCACAAAGAAAAGTTGGGTTTGGAAGTTTAGTAAAAAATGAAAATCTGGTAGAGGTCTTTCATGTACTCACAGATTAACATTCATACTCAGCTTCTGAATCCAGTATAGACAAAGATCATGACTGACATATCACTTTGAAAACCCAGGTTCAAATAATTTTGAATAATTTTGAAAACCAAAAATTCAGTTGCTGTTCTCCCAGCTGCCAAGTGGGCCTCTGAGACACCACAAGATAGGTGGAAAGGGGGATGTTGCTAATCAATCAGTCCCCATCATCCAAGCTTTTATCCAAACATTGCAATTTGTATAAAAACATCCGGCTTTGAAAAATTGTCAGTTTCTTATAAAAAAGCCACATTGTTGTAAAGATCTTGGTCAGCTTTCTGAATTACAGTCACTGAAAACAGTGACTTCAATTTTATGATTTTCTATTTTCAAATTCAGTGGTGTGCTAAATCAACTCACCCTTTATTAAAACTAGAGTGAGTCAGCAAGGAACTACTTGATTGGGCTTGAAAAGAGCTTTTTTTTCCAAATCAAGGGTGTCTAAAAAAAAGTGAGCTACTTTGAGTGTCAATTTTGATAAACTGCTGTCTAAAATGCATCCCAAGAAATCGCAGTTATCTTGTTTCCATTTGCTTGTTCAGTATTTTATGATACACACATATTAGACTGCCACAGCATTATATGAATCCAGCTCCCTTCAGAAGGAGGACATGGTCTCAGTGTATTGGGTCTAGGGATTTTTTGCATGACTTCACTAGTAACACATTATTTCAGGTCACATTTTATCAGCTAGCTCAACAAGAATGCCAATGACTTTCACCTTGTTGCAGCTCCCTGTAAACATAGTAATTGCCAAAATTATACTGTCTTTTATTTACTTAACCTGCAGTACTTTTGAAAATAAATAGTCTGGCAAGAGCAAGCACAAATGCTAGCAAGAGTAATCATAAGTCTTCCATGCTTTCAAACACAGCTTCTGGCATTTTAAAACCAGAGTGAGAAAAAAATGGCATGAGGAAAAGATGTCTCAGCCTGTTTTCTTATCTGAACTTTCCCTATAAGCATCCTGTTGTCATTATTCTGGGCGTAACTGCACCCATGGGTGGTGCTAATAATGTTATCCATCTGTCTAATTTTGTCAAAGTATATTGGACATTTTGGTTTCCAGTGGCCCATTTCTCTTGCCATTACTCTGATCCTTTTGTTCCAGGGCTGAATGGTCACAAGAGGTTTCCAGTAGTAAAAATACTGGAAAATTATCTATGTGGGTTTACTGTCAAGTGGACATTTGTATTTTTAACATCGTTTCGCTGGAAACTTGAGTCATCAGCTTCCTCCTTTATTCTGCTTAGGTCTTGGTCTTGCACACTCATTCACACTTCATGCTTCTCAATATCTTACTAAATGTTTTCAGCTCATGCTTTCTCTGTAAGGTGAGTTAGTGGGTGCTTCCTAGATGATTTCAAAAGGCGTATGCTTGGTGACTCTCTAACCTAATATATGCTTTGGGGTAGGGTTTTTAGCACTACTATGCAAAAGCTTTCTAGGCAGGTATGAGACAATGGAAGTTCTCTAATTCTAAAGCAATCCTTTTCTTTTTTTTTTTTTATTAGGAAATATGACATCTTGCTTTAATAAAAGATTAAATATAGTTATTATTTTTTAAGAACCATTCTAATTTTAGGAGTTGTTAATTTAGTGAGTTAGACTGTCGTAATCCAGGGAACAGGCAGAGTCTTCCCTGACAGAGTTCTAAACAATTATACCTTCAAACCTCTAAAAGTTATCACACACAGTTTTCCCATTTCCCTCTATCCCATTGAGCATATATTAGCAATTCCTAGCATAAACTATTGAAATTATTCAGCCAGTTCACAGAGTGTTGTTTTTAAAATGAAAAATGCTATGATCTTTTAATGTCTTCAGTGTTATAATATGTACTAAATTAGCAGAACCCTGATGCTCTGATAATTTACACCACAATGTGCTATTTAAAACTGGAAGCCCAGCAGGAGATTTTATTTTTATTAATTTAGTATAATTTTAAACATTACAAAAATAGCTGTCTCACAGCTTCCCTGCTGAGCCCTAGATTGTTGCCACAACCTGTGTAATACTTTATCAGGAGAGTAATATCACTATAAATACTACATAGTTGATTCTGGTTTCAACACAGAATACTAAGGGATATAGAAGACTAAAGAAGAGACAAAGAAGAAACATGGGTGGTTCTGTTCTACATTTGCCTGTCTTTTTTTGTTTGGTTGGGTTCCGAGGTGGCGGGAGCGGGGGGGGGGGGTGGGGGGTTTTTCTGTTTTGTTTTGTTGGGGTTATTTTCCTTGCTTTTGAATATTC
>VZRE01005795.1:442673-580867 GCA_013396775.1 Cephalopterus ornatus | reverse complement strand
CGGGGGTGGGGGTGGGGGGTTGGGTGGTTTTTCTGTTTTGTTTTGTTGGGGTTATTTTCCTTGCTTTTGAATATTCTTTCCTTATGGGTTTTCTCTAAGGGGAGTTGTTAATTTGTAGCCAAAACTGAAAGGCTGAGACTACACATTGTAGTTAACTTTAGATGTGTCACGCAATGATGCTGTAGGAAAACGAGTTTCAGTCTACTTCCCTTGTCCATTGCCCTGCCCTATGGACTGAACATTGCCAGAATGTTATTGTTCAAGTCTAACATGCAGTATAAGAGCAACCTCCCTTGAATTGCAGCTTTGCAGTTTTATGTACAGAACTCATATCTGCTTACCTTTATGTTTATTTGGTGAGCTTACATCTGCCTGAAAGAAAAGGCAACAGACAGTCACCATATCCAACCTCTTACCTGCACAAAGGATGGTGACAGAGTTCAGAAGGCATAACAGCTATTGGCCCTTTTATCATGCTTTTCAATTTTTTGAATGAGCTGAGTTGAGCATAAACTTTTGTCAGGAATGCCACTTCCCAAAGGAACCCCCACTCCTTCAACAATAGAAGGATCTTGGCACTGAAGCAGTATTTGGTATGCAAAAGTTGTGGGTTTGGGTGCCACAGTGCACCATTCATAATGGAAAGCTAGGATGGACTGCTGGAGGGAAGAATAGACTATGACTTAGAGTTATTTAAAGCAAAAAGACGTGTTTCTAAATTTGAACTCATTGTGAAATTCTTCAGTGCCTGTATTATTTATATTTATTGTCTGATTAATATTACACTTGATATTAGAGAAAGTTATAGAGTGATTTAATTTATTAATTTTTAATGGCTACCTGTATCTTTTAGAATTCAGGTAGGATTCTTAAAATAAAATCTGAAAACTGAACAAAACTCAATTCCAATTTGCTATGTGACTATATTAAACTGAAGAATATTTCACTGGTGGGCAGCTGATTTTATTGTAAAACTCCTGTAGTTTTCACAAAAAATTAGTGATTTCACATATGCACGGTAGAAATGTGATTAGCATATAAGTCTCCCTTTTGCATTTAAGAGAGGGCATCTTACCTTCAAAACATGGATATTAAATGTCATATAGATATCGACTGAGTGACACATAGGTAATTCAGCTGTGTCTCAGAGAGGAGCTGCATATTGGCCTTTCTGGGGCATAGAAGGCAGACAACCTTCCTCCTTCATGACCCTCCAATTAACCCTAATTAAATCAGTAGTATTTTTCTTTGAATCACATTCTTACTGACTAAAATGCCCCCTCAGCAGCCCTCATATGAGAGGGGTGGCCAAATGTATGCTGTATTCCTGATGCTGGGATGTTTACACCTGTGCACACACATACAGGAAATAGCAATTAATTTGCAACTCTCTTCTTTTTCCACAACTGCTAGGAGAATGTGAGTGAAGTAAGTCATTCCAAGGATATTGGAAGAAATGAGGCATGAAATAAAAGCCTTCCTGTACTATCTGCTGATCCTCAGGAATGTAAGGCAACCTGCTTATTTAAAGAGAAGCATTCAGGCTGTTAAGGCAATAGGACAGTAAGGAGAGAGTCCTCTGTGTGAGACACTCTCCTGAGCTATGACATCAATGTCCTCAGAACTATCACTGAGTTCATGATGATATCTGGAAGATGTCTCACATACTATTCTTGTTCTTGGCAATGTCAGAGGTCTTAAAAAACAGATTTTATATGATTTAAGAGAGGGTTGGGTTTTTTTTCTTTTCTTTCTTTTTCTTTTAATATTTCACAAACTGGGTATATGCGTCAACAGTGTTACAAATAATTTATTGGGCAACTGTCTGCTCTTAATATTATTAGTCATACTAATTAAATTAATGAAGTGGATCAATATAAGCAGTGTTCCAGCTGTTTCATGAACAAAAGCTGAAGGACTCTGAACAGCTTATACTGAACAGTGTCCTGTAGAAACAAACCAGGATTTTGCTATTCAACACCAGAATTTTTGTCTGGTGGAAAAATCTTGTCAAAAATAGTTGTACTGTTAATTCAGTAGGCTCATATGACAACGGGACTTAGAAAAATACTGCCACAGATTGGTAGTGGGATAGATTTTGTGTTAGGAGGATTTGGAGGTCTAGCTCTGAGGACATTGCAACTGCCCTATAGGATAATAGCTACCCTGAAAGGAAGATTGACATATTGGTGTCATTGTTGTCTTTCATTAAACTGCAATAGGAAAGACAATACAGCAGTATTGATTTGACCAACGTCATTAAATTCAGGTTTAATATTGTGTTAGCCTCAAACCAGAAATCTCCACCCTATTTGTGCAAATAACACAAGTCCCATATATTTCAGCAATAAGATCTAATGTTGCAGAGTTATTCCAAGGTACGTAGCAAATATGTTACTAAGAATACTACACATCTCTACAGTTTTGAAATTAAATGTGTTGTTTGGGACAAACACTAGATTGCAACTCTCCAAAAACATTAACAATTTTCTATATTATCATAAAGAGTGTCCATATAAGATAGCCTTAAAGAATCATGATGCTGTTTGTCATAAATTATATTTTCAGTAATCAATACATAAATTACATATTAGATTAAAGGTACATAGATTTTGATCAATTCACATTTGCTTGAACTGCAGTTTGCTTAAGACCACAGGCATTGCAAAAATATTCTAGATATACTAAAAATTGCTTGAACCTCTTTCATTGTTTCTTAGTAAGGCACATACAGCTTTTTATTAAATTATTTTCCAAATGTTATTTTGTAAAGAAATTTAATAAAATTTACTACTCTGCAATCCATTGAGCACTTCCTAATTTAATTTTCATATTCTGCATTTCCTGGGATTTACAATTAAAATTGTGATGAGCCAGACCTTCAAAGTCTTACATGTGTGAGATTTTATTATTTTTATTAGCCGAACATTATCAAAAGGATTTTGGTTTTATAAAATATTTTAAAACAAATACGTAAAAATAAGTGAGGCCTTTTATAGATGGATTTTGAAGTTTTTACTAAGTTTAAAAAGCACTTCTCTTTTTCTTACTTCTTTACTCACTCAACTGTTTGGCAAAGTTGACTGTTTATGCCTATGCCAGATACAGTTAATAGAAAATAATAGTTCTGAGATTTTATACTCTCCAACACTGATCAAATAAAATTAAAAAAATCCTATTCTCCAGAACAGACACTGTCATTAAAATTCTTGCAGATTTATTTACATAAAGCTCAGCATGTGTGTAACCAAGAATGAGCCACTGTGTTCCCGAGTTAGCTCATTTTACTACCATTTTATTATGCAAAGTCCTTGAAGATCACTACAGATAAACATATTTATATCTTTTATAGAAATAGTGTTTTATTTTTATTTTGCATTTGGGACATGTCTTGAGCATTATAGAATATTGCAAAGTTTGCATCCATTATTTCATCCATTTTCTAGAAGACTAGGCAGTGTTGCACCACTAACCCAGAAAAAGAACTGTAAACAAACCTTAAGGGTACCGGGTCACCCGTACATTCCTATCATACTGCTAGATGTAATCATTTTTCCTATCCTGAGATTGGTAAGGATCTTTTAACTAGTCTCCGGACTGAGTCCTTGTGTTCTAAAATCAGCAAATGTGAAAATGCCTTCATTTACTTGGTGGCTCGACCAAAATCTATCACTCAGGCCTCCCAGCAGCAACTTGCAATTTATGTTCAAGCCTTCACCCTTTTCATACACAGAGGCCTCTTCTCAAAATTTTGCAGTACTTTAAATTGAAGTTCTTTTGTATGGTTAGAAAGTAGCTTCTCTTTAGGCTTTTATTGGAACCAATAACATACCCAATTTGTAGAAGGACACATTTAAGGATTGAGAACCTTCTATAACATCCACCACGAGGCAAAGAAAACCCCAAAACCATCAGGTTTTGTCAGTGTCACTAAAAATCACCAAAACCAATTGTCTCCAAAGGCCATAGAAGCACACAAGGCAGTGCCAGAGAAGATGTAGACTTAGAGGGTTTTCTAGTTTGGCTGCAGTTATGAAATAATATTTGTTACAAAAAACCAGGTCTATTAATTTTCAGAGCTGTAGGTCTGCCTAGTTTCCTCACTCAGCATTGAAGGTCAGCACTCCATCAGCAGCTTTCTGTCAGCAGTGCGTTGTTTCTCCTGTATTTAATAGGGAGCGAGTGAAAGACGAGTCCCACCCATCTGATGACTGGGACGCGGGATGTTTTGTTGCAAGGGAATACAGCTGGTCCTCTTCTACGCAGAGCCCTGCTCATGGTAGATCAGATTTGACTGCTTAATGGGAAATAGTGTCAGAATTAATAACATAGATGTGCACATAATGTTGTCTCCACTGTACTGTTTCTAGACTTTCCAGCCCTATTTCAAGGTCTGTTACAACATGCAGGTTTATTGAATAAGATAAATATTTAAAATCTCAAGCAATAAAGGTGTAGACTAGTTTGAAAAAGTAAGTTGTAATTTCAGCTGCAGTTCTTAGAAATATTATTGACAGCCGACTGTTGTGCTTTTATTTTTATTTTTAAGAATTATCTTTGAGGGGATCCTAAACTTTGCCTAAATTTACAGAGTTGATTTCAGCTTAAAGGGTTTGCAAAGGAGAGAAGAAACTACATTATACTCGTGTTAGACTTCACCACTGAGTAGCTTTTTGATTTTTTCCAACAGACATATTTGTAGCACCTACCAAGAAGAGGCCAATATATGGATGAGCCATGGAAGCAAAATTGCCACTAGCAAGTGCTTTGTATTACAAGCAAAAGAAACTTTTTTGTCTATCTCTAATCATTGCCTCAGCCACAGTAGTTTAAAGGGAGGATAGAAGACAGATGCTTCTAATACTCTAAAAGTTTCTGAGGACCTTGCATATGACTCAAAAAAAATCTGTTAGAGAAGTGATGGTCTTTAGTACCTCTCTCAACTTTCCATAAGCTTGATCATTCATATACATTCTCAAAGAGTTATACTGATGTGCAATTAAAACAAAATACTAATTGGTATTAAAAAAAAAAGACTGTGCTTGCAGAATATAACTCAGTTCTAATATATTTCACAATACATTTATTCAGTGAAGAAAAGCAATTTTCTAGCCAGCAAAATAAATTTTCTGATCTCCAAATGGACATTTTATCCTCTTCTGCTCTGATCTTCTGGTGGCATCATGAATTTCACAGACAGCTTTGTTAATCAGCGGAGTGCTCCAGAAAAGAGCTTTCTCGGCTAAAAGTTACTATTTCACTTTAAATATCCATGTTCCAAGTTGCTGAAATATACCTCTGAAGCTAACATTCCTACAGTATCATTGTTTTTACAGTGTGCAAGAAGCTAAGGTAGGGTTAATTAGTTCAGAGAATACCATAGGTGTTTCAGACTACAACTTACGTGGACTATATTAGGTTTGGGGTTTTTTTTAAATTAAATATAAGTTATTCTTTTTGCATCTCAATATTCCTATGCCTTTGGTGTCCCTTTTCTCAATTTTTTTCTGAAATTTCCAAAAGTGTTAGGGCAGATTGAGAAATTTAAATTTTATTCCAGGTGCCAGTGATCTGCAAAATAGAAAATAGTCTGAAATATGTGTTCCTATTTGTTGTTTACTTTAACCTTTTCTTTGTTTTGTTTTGTTTCTCTGATTTACTGGTGAATGCTGGTATTTATTCTGGTCTTCTGCTTGATATGAGCATTGACATTAAATAATTCTAAGAGAAACTGTTCAAGTGAAAAAGAGGGAAAAATGTTACTGTTTGAGAACATTATGATAAAACGATTACACATGCTCACATCAAATGAAGGCTTATGTTACTCTGTCTCAGAAAAGTTCAATACTTCTGTAACTGTCACAGAGGGTAAGAAAGAAAGCTTGTTAATTGTCTAGAGAACCAAAATGTTCTCAGATATTCTGGAACTCTTCAGTGACATCTGTGTCATGCAACAGAATAATCTTGTGGGACAAGGCTTAAGGTGCACAGATGGGCTTGACTTCAAAAGTAAGAAAAAATTATTAACAAATAGAAGTTTGGAAATGACATTTTAGTTAAACTAAAATAGGTTAGGAACCTAATGCCAGTAAAAATCTTAACAACAAATGATGAAATCATGCTAGCACTTAAGAAGCTTAGGCTTCATCTTCTGCTACTTTGCATTTTCCCTATTGTGCATGAAAATTAAGGAAATATCCAAGTTTTATCTGAAAAAAAAAAAATTTTCAAAACTTTATGTCTATCTTTATCTATTTACACATTAAACAATATTCTTGTTCTGTTGTCAACCTTACTGGGTTTATTTCTACCAATACATCATAACTATGTACTAAAAAGCATAAATTACATTTAAATCTATGCATTATGTAGTCACCAGCAATACTTATTTTGCAGGTGGGTTTGTTATTCTTTCTGTTTTCTGTGAGACTGGAATAAAGAATGAACAGTTTGGTTTAGAATCTAATTTGAGGGAAATGAGAAGTGATGAAATGTCATGAAAAGAAGAAAAAAACCCTGAAATAAAGCAGAACTATTTCATAACACTAATAAAATATCTTCTCTGTAATTTGTAAACAACACTAATGTCCATGCTGTATTATTCACTATTTGTAAATAACAGACATTATGCCTGTGCTTAAAGTCAAGCATGTCACTATTGCAGCTGTGTGGACACCTGTTGCTTCTTTCCCTGTAATTCCTCCACTCTGCAGCCTTGTAAAAGGGATCCTGATTCTTGTGTCTGCCTCAAATCAGCAAAACACCGCCACAAGATGGGAGATGAATTTGCTGGGCAGAAACCACAAGTACCACCCAATTCATACTGAAAGTAAGGGTATGGCTGTCAAAAGACAAAGGGCTAGAGCTGGCTTCTGCCCCCTGCCCTGTGATCTTTTCCTGCAGCACAGCTAGTGCCTTTCCAGGCAGTGGGATAGAAAGGGCAGCCAGGTTTTAAATGTGCTCCAAGGAGAATGCAAATATTGCCAGTGTGAGGAAAACTTGGTTGAAGTTGACACTTCTCCAGGCAGATTGCTCAGCCCTGTCAACAGTCAGACAAAGAATAAGAAACAAAACTCTCTGACAAAATCTCTCTGTATGATATCAAGCAAGACACAAATTTGGAATAATTATAACTGCAGTCACACCATTATAAAAAAAGGCATCAAACAGCAATGTCCAAGGCTTCATGAACACAGTTTACAATGTCTATAGTACACTACTGCAGTTGCAGATAACACATATAACAAAAAGTGAAAACGTGTTTCTTTTTGTACATTGAGCTTATAGGTACACACTGGTTAAATTTGTTCTGTTTATATGGATTTCCAAGCTGTCAGTTAGCCTCAGAGATCATAGTCCTTGGTAATGGATAAGGGATGGAAACACTGTGCTGTTTAGGCAGGGCTTTTTAAAATACTTTTTGCATTTGAAACTCCCCTAAGTACATTTGTATTTTCTCTCTCTGTTTTCATCTTCTTTGATATCTAAAAGTGTACATGTAATTTAATCCATATAAAAATATTCCAAAGCTCTGTTCTTTTCAACTCAATAGTAATACATTTATTTACTTTATTAGTAATTATTTTACCCTCAAAAAGATAATCATTCTACATTTCCCCAAATCAACTTGTGGAAAGAATTTCTAAGACTGTTTCTTTTCCCCCATTAATTATTTGAGCAATGGTTTAATACTAATATACTTTCATAGCTGGAAGAAAATATTTAAATGTATTAGACTTTAATACAGAACTCATCCTCTGTCCACTAAAAATTGCAGCTCTGCCCTAAAAGATACCTAAAACTTATAGTTGCTGTATTTTGGGGTGAGATTTTTTACATAAGTCTGTTCTGGTCTTTTCTTAAACCATGAAAAATGGAGATCTATGTATCGGGTGAGTTGTAAATAATCGTGTCTTTTGGCAGTTTGTTTTTTTTTTTTTTACTGAGTAAATGTATAAGAAATTTTCTGTGAAAATTTTCTGTGAAAATTTTTTATTGGTGGAAACCAGAAACATGGGCATTTTCTGTGTGTCATGACTAGACTTTGTAATTGCCTTTTGAGAAGTATATGTAATGCCATACTCACCTTTACTTTGAGATATTAATTAGTGGAGTATCATTCTATATGGTGTTTTCTTATAAAACAAAGTCCTGTCAATAAGACTTTTACTTAAAAATAGTAATAACAACCCCTTGTGTCTCAGTGAAATTGATTTTTCTGATGAGAACCTTGGAGAAAGTTGTTATTATTTTTTAATCCATCATGCAGTCACTATATGAGAATAAACCATTCAGTGCTACAGTTTTAGTTTATTTAGATCTCTTTTCCATGGCACTACAGTTTGTTCATTCCCCACCAAAGAACAATCAGTCGATCAAAATTTATTAGCTAGTGTTGACCTATTTGGATCTAGTTAGAAACTGTGGTCTCTTACCTTGGCCATTTAGTGAAGTTTTCTAGGTAGCTGACCAGAAATACTGTTATGTTCGAGAATTTGCATCTGTTTTATTGTTCCTCTAAATTTAAGGGCTTAAGACTAAATTTTGGACTTCCTGTACCGCTATTAAAGGAGAATAAGAGTCCTGTTTAATTTATTAAAGACAATGGACTTGCATTATTATTAGAACAGTAGTATTTTATATAAAAGCCTAGGAAGGATGTTCATTTATAAGGCAACTTTTCCCAGAATTTAAATCGGTGGTAACAGATAATGGACGTTTATAATGTGGTGTTAGTCACCACTATAACATCATGAGCTATGGCTCAAGTAGGTGAACACCTCTGAGTGCGCTGTTAAATGATCATTGTAGTAGATGATGGAAGAAACTCATACTCCAACTGGACTCTACAGATAATATGATATGTCTAAGTTTTACATTTAGTTTAAAATAATAACGCAATCCTACAAGTGGATGATTAACAAATGATTTGATTTGACTTAATGTCTTAAAAACCAAAAGCAGGGAAAAAATATCTGCCCTATCCATCAAAAAACTGAAAAATTCTGGTATTTTCCTTTAGTCCTTTTGACTGATTTAGGATGATTTAAAATCTGCTCTGTTTTCAGGCTAAGCTTAATTTTCTCCTTAGAAAAAACTAGGAACCTGTAAATAGCTCTTCGCTAAATGGATAAACGATAATGATACTATGTAGTAGACATGTTTACTGTCCTGTAATTAGAGATCTGTAGCTGAAAACACTATTAAACCTTGTCATTAATTGAAATATTTTGTCTCTGAGTCTGATAAGGTCTATATCTGGCTCTCTCACCCATGAGATGGTGAGAGAAATGCTCATCAGAAGATGCAGAATTTAACTTTCTAGATATTTTGTTCAAGAGTTAATGAAGCCCTTAAATTATGATTATGTGTACCAAAACGACCATGTTGTGTTCCTCCAGCCTTCCTAATTAATCAACTTACATTAAGAGTGGAGAATGAGATAGTACAAGGCAGCTTGTATAGAACTTATTTGCAACTATTACTGTAAAAATGAGCAGTGTGAAAGTCATTATGCTTTGACAAATTTGTTACTAGAATGTCCTGACCAGTCTTTGCATTAAAGCCCATAAAATTAGTAGAAAGATCCTTAAAGCTACATATTTTCCTAAAGCACTATTGAGTTTTCCCATGGACAATAGGTCCTCCCCAATTTTCTGGTAGGTAGAGATGTCAAATCTTATTGTCTCAATACAAATATTTCTGAAACAGGATAATATTTACTGAAATTGACCTAATTTTAACAATAAGTTATCTAATCTGGTCTTAATCTGCTATGTAATTTATTAAATACCTTCTTAGGTGACTCTGTAGCTCAGTGCAAATTCAGGTTAACTTATATAAACTGCCTTTCGTGCTCTTGCAGTGCTACTCCTCTTTTCTTAAAAAAAATAAAAAGGAGGGAAAAAAGCTGTTATGCAAGTGAAGATCTGAAAAATATTTCTGAAAATGATCAAAACTTTGGATGTTCTTCACACACAAACAGGATAATTCTTAGCCCATAATGACCTTTAAGTCATATGATATATACCTCAAGACTGAGTTTTATCCTCAAAACATAATTATATTAAAAGTTATCTATTGAAATTAAGGAAGAATGGGAAGGACAAAAGTACAGTTGTTTTTAATCTAAAATAGCCTCTAAAATGACAAGGGGCACAGTAATTACATCTCAAAAAAATTGCTTTGAGCAGAGTACCTTGCAGTTTTACCTGCTTTACATCTCTACAAATCTTCAGTTGAATCTCTGTGTTGCCAATATTGCATCTTTCTTTTATTTTTAGAGATCTATAGTTCAATTAGTGTTTATCAATATTTGTAATAAAGGAGCCTGGGAGAATCTCCCATTTAACACTCTCAGACCTCTAACTTCTCCTTTGCATCCCTTTTTCACCCATAACCATAAGCAGAGCTCCTGCTTGAAACATATTAACTGTTAAATCTGACACCATCATTGTTACTACCTAAAAAAAAAAAAAGGTTTCTTAAGAAAATTGTTCTCACAACAGATCTGTATAAAGTTCACTTATGTGTAAATGAACCAAATTACTGTATGGATCCTGATTTTATTAACATTATTCAAAAGAAAAATATCTTTCCCTTTAGATAGATAAATGCATATACTGTAAATGTGTAATACTGTATAATGCAATATTAAGCATAGTGGAAAGACACGCACACATATAATAACGGAGAAGCATTGGCCTCTGAGCAAGGAACAGCAAGGGGGCTTGAGCACTGCCTCCATCTCCTGCTCCCGTCAAAGTGTTCTCACAGAGGAGTTCAGCTCCCAGCAGGGCTCAAGTTGGTGCCTTGCACCAGCACAGCAAGGTCCAGACTGTCAAACTACAATCTGGTAATTCCCGTGGTCTGTGCAATGCCTAGAGAGAGCATCCACATAATCTTAACATCCGGAAAGATATCACAATAAATAAGCATACACCCTCAACCAAAATGTGAACTGAGTTCCGAAAAGTTTCACTTTCTGTTTGGCTTATGTATTAAGTTTTTGTCCCTAATTATTTTTCTTATAGTATCTCTTTAGTGTGAAGCTTCACAGGAAGTTTGACAACATCTTTGTTTACTCCAGACTTCATTCCTTTGCTTGCACCAGAAAGATCAAGCAAAGTCAGAAGTTTAACAATTTTATCTTTATCCTTCATTCCTATCTTAACCAAATGAGCCATTTGAACTTGTCTTACAGACAAGATAAAGAAAACTTAAGGAGAGGAAGAAAGATGATCAAAAGTAAGCAGGATGCCTAAAAAATGTGTTTCTTACTTCTTAAAGCCAGCAGGACTGATCTTTTGCACACAATGAAGCCTCAGTTCCAAGTACAGAGATAGTTTTTAAAGACAAGTTTCAATGTTAGTAGTTGAAACACAACATATTCAACTCACTCTTGACCCACCTGAAGTGGTGAATAAAGTTACTGAGAGAGGAACCACCGCCTATTTTTTAGCTTGCTATTTGCTGGTGAATATCCTAAAACACTTGTAAAGCTGTTAATTCTTTGGTGATTTTTGAGTCTATTATAAGTCTTTTTCCTGACAGTATGACCTCACTCTTTCCATAGACCTCAAATCTTCTGGCCTCAGACATATCTTGTGGCAGCAGGGCCCAAGTTAGCTGCACTAAAAATATAACAATCTTTTCTAATTATTCCTGTAAGTGTTGAAACTGAATCCTATCTAGTCCTTACAGTAAGAAAGACAATAAATACCAGAGTCAGGTTTTGAATCGGAATACAATGTATTATTTTACATACTTCTGTGACTGAATGATCCTAGCTGACCCTGAAATTGTGCAGGACATGTTGCTACAGCTGGATCCCTACAAAGCCATTGGACCTGATGGGATTCATCCAAGAATCCTCAAGGGGCTAGCTGACTTCTCTCAATGATTTTTGAGTGGTCTTGGGAATTTGGAGAGGTTCCAGTTGACTGGAAGATCATGAACGTTGTCTCAATTTTTAAGAAGGGCAAGAAGGAGAAGCCTGGAAACCACAGGCATGTCAGTCTCACTTCAGTGCCTGATAAAGTTATGGAGAAGATTATTCTGGGAGGTGTTGAAAAATGCCTGAAAGATAATGCAGTCATTGGTCACAGCCAGCACGACTTCATGAGAGGAAAGTCCTGCTTATCAAACCTGATTTCCTTCTATGACAAGGAAACCCAACTAGCTGATCAGGGGAAGCCAGCTGATGCAATCTTTTTGGATTTCAGGAAAACTTTCACTATAATCTCACACGAGATCCTTCTGGACAAAATGTCCAGCACACAGCTAGATAAACACATCATGTGGTGGGTAAGCAGTTGGCTCACGGGTCGAGCACAGGGGGCAATAGTGAATGGATTAACATCAGATTGGCAACCTGTCACTAGTGAGGTTCCACAGGGCTCCATCTTAGGCCCTGTGCTCTTCAACATCTTCACAAACTGGATGCAGGACTGGAAGAGATACTAAGCAAGTTTGCAGATGATACAGAACTGGGAGGAGCTGCTAACTCCCATGAAGGCAGGGAGGCCCTGCAGAGAGACCTTGACAAATTACAGAACTGGGCAATCATCAACCATATGAAGTTCAACAAGGAGAAGTGACAGATTCTGCACCTGAGATGGAGCAACCCTGGATGTATGTACAGACTGGGAAATGAGATGATGGAAAATGGTGCCATGGAAAGTGACCTGTGGATCCTGGTCAATGGCAAGTTGAATATGAGTCAGCAGTGCCCTGGCAGTCAGGAGGGCCAACCGTGTCCTGGGGGGCATCTGGCACAGCATCGCCAGTCAGACGAGGGAGGAGATTGTCCTGCTCTGCTCTGCACTGGTGCAGTCTCACCTTGAATATTCTGTGCAGTTTTGGGCACCCCAATATAGGAAAGATATTAACCTGTTTTAGAGTGTCCAAAGGAGGGCAACAAAGATGGTGAAGGGCCTCGAGGGGAAGCCGTATGAGGAGCGGCTGAGGTCACTTGGTCTGTTCAGCCTGGAGAGGAGGAGACTGAGCAGAGACCTCATTGCAGTTACAACTTCCTCATGAGGGGAAGAGGAGGAGCAGGCACTGATCTCTTCTCTGTGGTGACCAGTGACAGGACCCGAGGGAATGGCCTGAAGTTGTGTCAGGGGAGGTTTAGGTTGGACATTAGGAAAAGGTTCTTAACCCAGAGGATGGTTGGGCAGTGGAACAGGCTTCTCAGGGAAATGGTCACAGCACCAAACCTGACACAGTTCAAGAAGCATTTGGATGATACTCTAAGGCAGATGGTGTGACTCTTGGGGATAGTCCTGTGCAGGGCTAAGGGCTGGACTCAATGATCCTTGTGGGTCCTATTCAACTCAGCACATTCTGTGATTATATAACTTTGTATGTATGAATCTGCAAGAGTTTGTGAAGACAGCAACATGTAGATAATATGGCAGCCTAACTTCAAAATCCACTGGTACTAATTTTATGGTTTTATACCTGTGACAAGACATTAGATAGAATAAAGAATATTGCTCTACTATCTCCCAATTGACAGTTAATTTTAAGAAATACTGAAGATTCATAAACCAAATAAAAAATAACTTTGGAAAATAAAGAAAAAAGTTTTTGCAATGTTCTATGTGTATGGTGGAATTGATGAAACTTTTTAAAATGTCCTGAAATAACCATAAGAGAATGTGTCAAAGTTCTTCTGGCAATGGCTCAGAAATGTGAAACTATTGTCATCTTGACATTTGCCACTGATAAACATGTTATCCACGTTTAATCAAAAATGTGTATAAAAGTGTGCCACGTGACAGGATAGCCTTTGCCGAATGGGCTGGCCTGTAATGAAAAAGTCAACCCTCTTCCTCTTTTTTTTTAACTGAAAAAAATATAGCAGCAATAATATGGGTAAAAGCCTCAATAAAGTCTGTCAGAATTGATTTCTAGTGACACATAATGTCTGACAATCTAAAGCTTTATTTTGCCAACTGTTTAATCTGTACTACAAGTGTTCCATATGCATAACTTCCCATTTCAGTGATGATCCTGTTTAAAGATTTGTTCCAGCAGCATTTATTTAATGACCTTTATAAAGCATTTTCTCATTCTTCTGTGAGTTATATTTAAACTATGGAACAATAAAACTAAAGTGCACAATGGGAGAAGAAAATCTCCATTACCCACTACTTTCTGTTCAAAAATACAATTACTTCTTAGGCAGCACTGATGAGGAAGCCCGGGAATATAGGCATTCCAATGTTAGAAAGAGTAATAAACCAATGATCATTATTTACATCCTTATAATGTCCTGTCATATACTTTTTGTCACATAATACCTGTGAAGAAAACTCACATGCACTGCAATATCCACCTCTATGGCTCCCTTATTCTATTGATTTAAATATCTTTTTGCTTCTCCCTACTCAACAGGAAGTATGAGGTCATTCCTATAGCTGAAACACGTCTTGATAGAGCACTATTCAAACCAGATATACACATACTTCATATCATATTTTGAATTATTTATCTGTCATGGGAAATAACAGGAGAGGAAGGAGTTAGCTGGGTGTTTGAAAGGAATGTGGCAAAAGCATTAATGTGCAGGTCCAGCTGCACAAAATCAGATGTCGAGTACTGGTTCAAAGCATCAGAGAGTCAGTGATAGTGGTAGAGTTCTTGGTAACACCAGGAGAGCAAAGAGGCTCACAAATCCAGAGAAAGGCTATCATATCCTATAAACTAGGTACAGACGAAAAATTTCCAACAAGCTACAGAATACGGCTGCCTGAAATATCTATTTAAAACTGACATGTACACACAACCCTGCCATTCAGAAACTTTCATGTATCCATATAAAGTACTGAGGAAAAGGTTAATCAAGAGTCCTGTACGGCTTAAGGAAATCCATAGAGTGAGTGGCTGATTTGATTCATAGGTCCTTGTGACAAAATTCTTTCCTGGAGATCCATAATGTCTGGGTTCTTAATTATCTGGTCTTTTTTGTTTGTGTGTGTATATTGAAAAAGAGGCCAAAAAATTTCAGCCAAGAAATACGCTTGTCATTCCTTTCAGGTTTATTTCAAACCTATTGCACTTAGATTTCAGCTAAATCATTTTTTCATGAATATTTACCCTAGTAGATAACACCTCAAGCCAGTTCAGATCTGCAGAGAATTAAAAAAAAAAAAAAAAAAAAAAAAAAAAAAAGAAAAGATTTCTCAAGTAAAAAGTAACACCTCAGGAAAAAGAAACAGGGTTTTTAATTGCTTTGTGCACTCCATAATTGAAGGCAGGCACCTTCTTGAGGCACTCACTGCCAGGAGGAGTGTGATTCCACTTGGCCCTGCCTAATTAATCCTGTGATACAAACCTTCTGGCTTCAATTTTCACATTTCTGTCTCTTTTTAGAAGTGATAATAAAACTAAAAATTTCTGTTGGTTACTGTATGACTATAACGGTGCCAGTGGAACACAAATAAACCCATATGGATGAAAGAGACCTTGTCTTCCCATCCCTGGCTTTTCTGTTTTGTGATGTGTACAGGGACACACTTTGTGCTAACAAGAAAAGGTAGAGAAAGATTCAGTAGCAGGAAGGAAGTACGGGTCAACTGATTCTTGTGATAGTTTGCTCTGCTCAGATGACTCACTGAAGCATATGTCTTATTTGTTTATTGACAAGATCTCAAAATAGAAGTACACACTCTGGAAGCTCAGTTGAGCTGTCTACAAATCACAAAACTGCACAACAGCTCTTAATGAAAGACAAATTGTGCAGCTTACCTTTAAAAAGCAGTGAAGGCTGTTTGTGCAGATGCCTTCAATCTTAATAGCTTGCATACTGTGACCTGTGCACACTCCCTAGCACTGCCTAATGAAAGTAATAGACCATCTTTATTTTCCATAGAATGTAAGGACCCCACTATTATTATTGTTATTATTACTAGCATTATGAGGCAAGGATTTAATTCTTGGATGCTGAGAAATTGTATTTACAAACACACAGACACATATGTGGCAGTTTTAAAATACAGTAAGACAAATTCTGCTTTTAGTAAATTGTGTCTATTTTCATTGCATTATATAGAAAATGGACCTGGACTTTACTATATTAAAGTGGGAGGGGTTTCTCCTACTAAGTGAACTAGAAAAATATTCTTCCAAGAGAACTGCCGCTTTTATTTGGAAGTACATTGCCGGCTGCGTTTACTTCATCCTAATCCCAGAACCCAACAATGCAGTTCTGTACATCCAAAGTCCTTTATGCAGTTGAGAACAGTTGGATTGTACCATGGATTTGATAATTCTCATTAAGAGATGTTCTGGAAGAAAAGGGGAAAAAAGAATTTTCTTAATTTTGCTGCTATGTTCTCATTTCCTTACCTTGTAAAATGTCACGTCTCTAGGGATAATATTTTAAAATATGTAATATATTTTAGGGTGACAAAATACTTCAGTTTTGTGATGATGTGCAAGCTATCTGCCACACGAAAATTGGGAGGATCGGTGCGATTTGAAAATTAGGATAATTTTGCTGCCAAACTCTAACAAATTGCTACTAAGCATCTACAAACTGTATTTTTTTAGTGGCTTCACACTTGAATACATTGGGACAAATATTCTCTGTGGATGACAAAAAAACAAGCCCTCTGCAATTCTGAGAAATTTTAAGTGCCTTTTTTAAGACAGGTTGATGTTAGATTTTTCTTATTTGGATGCTTTGAACAATTCACCGTTGTTTCTTTAAACCCTGGTTTTGGAAAAGGACATTGCTATTGCAGCTGAAACTTTCTCACACAAACAGAACACTGAAAACAGAAAGTTCAATTGAACCATTTGTAAACAAATGCAAAAAGAAGATTATAATGCCAAGAACAAAGCACATGTGAGAATGGAAATGAAGAGAGAGAGAGAGAGAGAGAGAGAGATTGATTGATTGATTGATTTTTGGGGGTCTATGATGATGGGGAGAATCCTGTATCAGTAAAAATACGTACAAAAAGAGATGGAAAAAGTTCTTACCATATTAATACAGGATGGTCTAAAGAAAAAAAAAGTATTTATTTATTTTCTCGAGTATCTCCTACTTTTAGAGTCTCCAGATGATTTAAACTCTCTTTTAATAATGAATCTGAAGACAATGTACAATGTTCTATCAAATTTTCATGAAATAACTGGCTGAGGAGATGTATGTAGCAGATGGACCAGGTCACCTGTCTTGAGATTACTTTTGTAGTAGAAGTGTTTCTTTTTAATTGTTAGTAATTCTATGTAAAAATGTATGTACCATTTGATTATCTTGGACTCAGGCTCTTTAAGCAGCTCTAAAAAAGTGTCAGTTTTGTTTCTAGTGTGCAGCAACACATGCAGGAAGTAGGGAAAAGTTCATTTCTGGAGGTGGCAGGATTAGGCCATTCAGTCTTCTGAATGGAGACAAATAATTAGTCTCCAAGGATGTCTTTCACAGCCTTCTCAAGAATAATGCAAATATTTTATAGGTAGTGTCCCACAAATAACTGCACAGAGAAGTGAGTTAAGCCTGGTTCACTGTAATGTCTGGTCTCCAACACTTTGTCTGAATCATTCTTTTGATTGAAAACCAGGGATTTCTTTTTAAACCAAAAATCATGTAATTAAATCTCCATCTCCTATGAGGAATTGTACTATTTCTAAACAAATTATATTTGTTTTATTTTTTAAATATTTTTCCAACCAATAGCGTTTCCATGCTCTCTAGTTACACAGGCTTGTGGGACTTTATCTGACCACAGTCAATAGCAGACTTGTTACCATAAGTCCATGGGATAAATTTTCAGTCTTCAAAAGCACGTCAGCTAAGTCCTGTCTTGGCTCTCAGTAAGTCCTGTTGTGGGTAGACCCTGAAGCTTCACACTAGGGACCTAAGAAAGCAGTGGCTTCCCAGACACTCCTGGGAAGCCCAGTGACCCAGAAGCAGCAGTAAAATGGGTCAATTAATCTAGGGAAGGAATCAGGTCCTCTTGAAAAAAATCCTATTGGTACAAGTCCTGTCAGCTGAAGACTAACAACTTCTTCAGTAATGTTGACATGAATCTATGAAAGGAAGAGGCAAAGGAATGATAAAGTGTATTCAGCATAGCCTTTTCATGCTGAGTTTTGAAGCCATCTTGTTTGACTTTGATTCTGTGATATATTTGAACTATTCCTACTACCACTCTTTGAATGACTGGGCTCTATGTAAAATCATATTTCAAGTTAGGGCTCATGTCCCATTCCAATTGCACTTCTGTTTAACAGTCTCACAAAATCTTTACTTTTAAGCCATTTAGTAATATGTCTGACCAGGCTGGGAAGAAGAAGAAGGGGATTGTCACAAAGTAAAAATAAGAAGTATAAAATAGTGACTAGCCTACAATAAACATTATCCATGTGAGCATTTTTTTTTTAACATAGTTTTTCTTTTTTATAATCTAATTTCAATAACTTAACTCTTTCTGAGACAATGATATATATATACAATTTAATGTCTGTCAAAACTGTCATTGTTTCGGTAAACACGTAAGGAAGCTATATTATTTCATATTAATAAAATCAAATCTGGAAACCATTCTGAAGAAAAACTACATTCAAATAAACCTAAAAGTCACAATACATATAGTAACTTACGGCAAAATGTATTGCAAAAATAATGTGAATGGCCTAGGATAAAATGTAATGAATCTGGGAAATCAGCGCAGAGGTTAAACTTCAATATAATCTCATTATATTAAAATATGAAATCATACTGATTATCTCAGCCCTGTTGATGTTGCTATGTGATGACACAAATGCAGTAAATATGATTATAATGAAGCTATTTACGTATTTTGGTCACCTATGGGATTTAAAAAAAAAAAAAAAGAAGTTCTAGTCTCTTTGCACTACTCCTTCCCTGTTCCCAAATAAAATTCTTGAAAAGTTTATACAGTTCCAGGCAAATTAAATGTATGTAGATTATAAAGTGTTGTAGGGATCCACAGATGTGTTACAAATTGTGGTCCAAATTGTGACCCAGTTTGCATGGCTATGCAGGATAGGAGAGAGAATAAAGGAATAAAACACTCCTTTATTGCTAATACCCAGGGGAGCTGTAAGGGGTGAATAAAAAGAATAATCACAATAGGGAATCTTGCACTGTGTGACCTAGTTGCACCAGCATGTAAGAACTCAGTCACTGAAAGGGAAAACCAGGGGAATCATTGTCTCTTTGAGCCATAATTTGCCTATTCGTTTACTTTAAGGCAATGCAAAAATATGCTTAGCTTTGTTCAGGGCTCAAAAGCAGTCAAAACCCTGCAGTAATTATTTCTATGTGGAGTATTGGTATTTTTTAAATAACTAAGTTAATACCAGTGTGTTATCCTTCATAATTAAGCATGATTCTTTTGGTTGTATCATGTCTTCAACAATTAAGCCCAATACATAAAGTTCATGCTCTTCCATGCATCAGTCAGTGATTGGAGCCATTTCCTGCCATGTCTTTCTCTTTCATTGCAAACAGCTTCCGTTTAGGCAGAGGCTTAGCTTTGCAGATGAAAAAATTATTTCCATCAAACTGAAATGTGATGCAGCTACATCAAGCTAAAATGCAGACTTGTGAACACACTATGTATCAGATTATGTATAGAGAAAATTATAGAAGCAATTAACAACAACAAAAAAAATTACTAGTTGTTATTGGCTACATAGGGGGGGGAAGAGTGTTCTTGCCGTGTATAATACAGTCCTTTTATAAAGCTGAGCACTTAGCTAATGTTTGGTGTCAAACAAAAACACAGTAAAGTGATCTAGAATGGAAATCAAACCCAGATTGTTTAGATCATTAAACCTTCATCTTATTATCGTACTTTTCCCCACGTCCAGGTTCTCTGTGTTCTACCAACAATGTTTTCCTTCTCTCAGGGAGGAGGGACAGCAGTCTCTGTATGCATGCAGAGCTTTAATAGTGCAAC
This sequence comes from Cephalopterus ornatus, assembly GCA_013396775.1. Classification (NCBI taxonomy): domain Eukaryota; kingdom Metazoa; phylum Chordata; class Aves; order Passeriformes; family Cotingidae; genus Cephalopterus; species Cephalopterus ornatus. The sequence continues at coordinate 560,924 of VZRE01005795.1, read as the reverse complement.
ACCCAATGAAAAGTATCTGTCACCACTATTGAAATTCTTAAGTTATGTTAAGAGGACTATCTTTTTTGGACTGTGAAAGGTCTCTTGGTTTGCCTGCAGTCTGCCTGTGTTTCAGCTGTCCTCTAAGGAGCATAGCTGTCTCTTAGAATTTTCTGGAAGTTACTAGTGGTGAGATCCACCAATTTTCATTATATTTAACTCACCATCTAGCCATATATAGAAAATCATCCTGAAATTAATTCCAAAAGCACAAGTTCTTACTATTTTCCATCATCCTCCACCCACTGTATTAATTTATTTCATGTAATCAATAATGTCATCATGTCTTAGCACTAATGCTTTTCATTTGGACTCCCGCTAATTGAGAGCATTTAAATCTCCTCTGGATTCAGTGGGATTTAACATGCCTCAATGTTGGTGGAAATAGTATGCTTCAGTGTATCCAGACTGATGTTCAAGAAGGCTTTCTCATATGATATTCTTCTATTCTGATTGTTGCAATGGTTGCTCCAATCTTGTTGGGACTTCTAAATTAACTGCAAGGCACAATATAATAATAAATAATAATGTAGTGACTTTCCTAAAATCACAGCATTTCTTAGACAACACACTAAGTCACTCAAAGCAGAAAATATCTGATCTGCATCCAATCTGTGTTTCTGAATTTCTGGTTAGAAGACATAATATATTAATGCCCTGTAACTTGCACTGTGCTCACTTTAAAATTTATATTAAGTAGATTGCTACATTATGGTAATGTACTAAATTACCTAAAGCAAAGTAATACAATGATTAACTGACCATAAACATTGGTTTATGGTCAGTTTATAAAGTATTACAAAGATTAACATTATGCATTTTCATATCAGAAGAAAATTGCAGGATGAAATATCTCTGGATTGACTTGATGCTATTAAGAATAATAAAATAGTGGTATAACTCACAACAGTCTCAAGTTACAGCTTGCAACTGAACTTCAGTTTAAATCATCTTTGAAAACAGCAGAGATATTCATCGTTTTTAAAAATGCCCAAAGCTTTCCAAGCACAGAATAATGGTTTCCAGTATATGTTTTCTAATATATAATGCATTATATTTTTTTTTCCTCCTCTTTGTTATTCAGCATATCATGTCAGATTCTGATCTGGCATAGCTGCTCTGATATCAGAAGCATTTTACCACCTTAGCCAAGACAAATAGGATCTCTTTTTATCTGATTGTAATATTTGTCCTAAAAAGCTAGACACAACCAAAGTTCAATGCTTTTTAAGTTAAACTTGTTTAATCATGCAAAAGTAAAAGTGCTGTTCTCCTGTTGTTGCAGTGCTTCATCTGGTCTGTCTGTAAGTTTAACCCTAGCAGACCTCTGGGTTATGGCAGGCAACATGCTGACCGTGAGTCAGCCGAGCTCCTCGCAGTGAGGAAGGCTCACCGCAGACGGCTGCAGTAACCCTCTGGTCGTGGCCAGCAGCTCTAGGGAAGTGACTATCCCCCACTGCTCAGTTCTAGTCCAGTTTTGCCCATAGCCCAGTTTTGGGCTTACTAATGCAAAAGAGGTACTTAGAAACTGGAGAGTCCAGAGGAGGAAAACCATGACTTGAAGGGGGCCGGAGTACTTGACATGTAAGTAAAGCTGAGGAAACTGGGTCTGAGGGCTGAGAGGGTATATGGCTGCCTCAAAGGGAGTTATAGAAAATGCAGACAGATGCTTCACATGGGTGCATGGTGAACGGAAAGAAGACACAGTCACAATTTACAGCAGAAAAATTACAATTGGACTTTAGAAAAAAAACAATGCACAAAGAGAATAAATAAGCCCTGGAACAGGTTGTCCTAGAACTGTTGGAAACTGTCCTTGGAGAGTTTTCAAAACTTGGTTGGACAAGTCCCTGGGTGACACGATCCATTTTGAGATTAACCTTGATTCAAGCAGAATGGACCAGATGGCCTCCAAATTCTCCCTATAACCTAAATTTTTAGATGATCCTATGATTCTCCTTCTGTGTTCCCTCAGTCTCAAAAAATGTAGTTGGCTAATACTGCATTAAGATTTTAGTATTCTAAAGCTTAAAACCAAAAGTAATATTCATATTACTTCAGTATAATAAATCTTAACTTGCAGAGAACCTTTTAAATTCAGAAAAATTACAAAAAAGCCTTCTTTCTTCCTTTTAAGGAAATTCAGGATTCTGATTAACTCAAAGTCAGATAACTTTTTCAGGCTTTTCTATGCAATAATGAGGTCTAGAAATATATTTAATTTTTAAATAAAAGCCACTTACTACAGGATCAGGGACTGTCAGAAAAGAATCAGTTACCACAATGAACACCACAATAAATCTGCAAGAACTAGAGAATGAAAATTCTTATATTTTTATAGCTTTTTTTATCACTCATCTTTGTCTTTCTTGTAAAGATTAGAGACTACCAAATTTTGTAGTTTCTGTGAGAGTTGTCATCATAATTATCTTTTCTACTGTATATTACAGTTTTTATTAACTTTGCAATACATTTATTTGATAATTTATATAGAAGTTTCACCTGTTATTACTAAGTTGCATAAAATTCTATATACACATGAGAGACATTATTATTATGACTTGATTTAGGTTGACATGAACTTTCCTTAAGTTCTTGAGATGAGCTGTTTTCAGTTTTGAAAGAGACACTATGGTCCATTATAAACCCAAGGAATTAAGACAATAGCATTGTTTCCACCTACATTGTGAATATACAAATTTACTCTGTCATTATTTTTACAGAAGTATCACAAAAATAAAAGAAAGGCTTGGTGCATAGATATATGAAAAGTTAGGGGTAAGGAAACACCTGATAGCACAGTGGAAGCAATGACATTATAGTCCTGAGAACATAAAAATATACAAGCATTTGGCTTGCAGCTGAAATAAACTCACAGTAAGGATCAAAAATATTTTCTTTCCACTTGATTCTTCCTATGCACAGGGAAACAGGATTCTACACAGACTAAACAAAGTTTCATAATGTTTACCTGACTCCTCCTAAAAGAGGCAACATTCCAAGCCATACATTTGACGTAACCGTTTGTCAATATTTCAGACATTTATAAGCCCAGTAATAGAAAGGTGTAAAGTAGTCACAATTTTAGTTATACACAGCTTATTGTGTAATAGCCTTTAACTATTTGTGGCATTTGAAATTACTAAAGAACTTACTGATCATGTCTTAATCTGTAACTCTAGCCTAACAGTATGTTTGCCCAGTCAATAGAACTCTTATTCCTGACTGTTGTCTGTTTGATTATGATCCCAATAAGAAGTAAATTTAAATAATTCCATGATTTCAAAGTTTAAGGAAATGGACTGTAGGGTTCCCAAAATGTACCAGGTAGAGAATGCACACATTGCAGTGGGCAGGATCAAGTTGTTTGATTCAGGATAAATGGGGGCCCCAGAAATGCGCAGTGTGACAATTATTGCAAAGTAGATTTAACCTCACTTAAGTTTGCCATCTAAAGCACCTTGTGTGCTGGGCAAACTGATTATAACCCAAGAGCGAGATGGCATGCAGACAGTAATTCATCTCATCCTAATTGATGTGTCTAATATCACTCTTTAAGGTTACTCCTTTTGGGTGGCTCACTCCTGATGTAAATCCCTCTCCTAGTTCTGTCAGTGATAAGGAAGCTAGGCGACTGACTCAGACTGAAACAAGCCTGCGAAAAACCAGTTTACCTTAATCCATATCAGTTCCCTGATGTAACCTATAGTTAAATGCAGCAATGTGAAAAAGAGGATGTCAAAAACCTGAAAACAAGGCAGAACTGCCTTTCTTACTGATATAAATTTGTGTGGTTTCAATCTTTTCTGAAAGTGCTTGTTTTCCTCCATTACTATCTATACAAATATTTATACAGTTAAGCTTATACTGATGCCTAAGGGCTACAGTGCTAAAACTAGGTGTGAAGAACCAAAAGACACTTTGAATTCTGGAAAAGTTCTCATTGACTGAAATGTTGAGAGAAAACTGATGTTTTTGTTCATCCTATGTAAATTATTAACATGGCAACCAGGGGACATCTTGAAGCTGCTGTACTTATAACTACAGTTGAATCCTAAACATCGAATTATTATACTGTATTAATATACACATCTGAAAATAGTATATTTGTTACTTATTCATTATGGAATAACATATGAACAGCATCACCTGGTAACAACCATAAGATTAAAAAAAATTTTAAAAAAATCCAGTATACAGCCTTCACTTATTAACACAGGTTTGGCTGGCAGAATCCCTCTCTCCTTCCACTCGCACTAGCACTTTCAGAAAGGAATGGAAGATGTCCATAGCCAATAGGGTATTTCATTATTCTTACCCAATCTTCTCTATCCAACAACAGTTTGTGCAAGAGACACTTGGAAATGCTCATTCATCAATGCAAGTAATGGCGTTCTGCTCTTCTCAAGAGGACACTGCTTTTCAGACTTTTCCCTTCAAATGCTCTACCTTGATATGTAATCACTAAAATAACTGTCAGGAATGTTTATGACATAATTTGGCTGATTTCATATTTCATACTGGATGACTAAATTATGTGGAAAATTTGTGCCTAAAATACTTAAGGCAAAAGCTGTATACAGTGTAAGTACAGAAACAGGATAGCAGCAAGACCAGAATCCACAGAGAATACGAGGTAAGAAGACTGGTTTTAAGGTGCGAGAACAATGACATGGATGATAGATAGCTGGCATCAGCAGACATGCTTGGACACAAACACCAAAAGTGGCAAGAAGTAGAATCTCTAAAAACAGGGGTTTAGAAATAAGTATCTCAATTTAAAGTTGACACAAGAGAAACTAAGAAGGAATATTCTAAGGAAGGCTTCACTTAAGAGAGCAAATAAAAAAGGCATCAAGGAGAGACTTTCATTCATCAATGCCTCTGTCCTAATCCATGAGAGTAGATCTTGCCAATGGTTAGTGCAGAGTGTGAGCAGGTGGCAGGGGAGTTATTGGCTTTCAGGTTAGAAGTTATAAAACCTTATTACTATGCTGACTATTTTCCCATCAATTTATACTATATTTCATTGTTCTCAGCTAGGAAAAATTTACCCCACTTCCATCTGCCTCATCTATAGACATGAGTGGGTGTCTGAAGGGCTGTACTCATCACATTTCATTTCAGTGGAGTGGGACAGATTCCCACGACACTCAAAAAAATGCTAGGCACAGATATCACACTGACACCACAGAAATAAATCCAGGAATAGCAAAATTTTCAGGCTCTGGAAGGGATTCAAACTTAAATCATTCTAACAGTTGATAAGATGTATATCTGAGGCCCCTGAGTACAGTATAGGTACTGTGAAGTTTTAAATTTCAGCCTCCTGGATATTTCCCATGCATTATCTAAAAGACTTAAATATAACCAGAAAGGGATTTTATTGCAAAAATAGATGTCATCGTATTTTTTTGAGGACTATTGCCTGTTAAATTGTTCTTTAAAAGGAAAAAGATGGAACCAAGATTTTTATGCAACTAAAATAACGGGTTATGCATGTCTTACCTAAAAAACACACTGCCATGAACATGGACTGGTGGTTTCCCTCTGCAGATCTCTAGTTTTAAAGCAAGTTCATACTTGTACAGATTTGTTTAGAAAATAGCCTTGTGTGGTTACAACACACATCATTAAGTATTGGAGAGACTTGATAAAGCTGAAAAAAAAATGTCCTAAGCTTTATTTCTGGCTTAGACTTCAAAGGTGTCATGTCAGTGGCTCTGAAAATTGTCTAGCAATAGAATGATGCATGCATAGAGGTTCATTCTCTAGGGAACACAGGAGAAGCTTGTTAGTTAGCCCCAACAAGACTTATTATTTTTAATACCAAAAGTGTATGCTTTGGTGACAGGTTATTACTTCTGCAAGCACTGCTGTACTGAAGTCTGATTTGCCACCATAGGGAATGTTGCCACAAAAAAAGTGGGGTCATAACTGGTAAATACTTTATGCTTTTCTCAATGGCATTTCGTGTTGACTTGATAAGGTTCCAGTTTCACATATTTTCTCAGTGATTAGGAAAAAATCTAAATTCTTCTTAAATTGAAAGGGGAACTAGGTAGTGATGTTTTAATCACAGAAATGAAGAGAGAAGAATGCAAAGAGTGCCTATACTTATCTTACTTAAGATTTTCACAGGTATTGCCTGGGTTTTAGATTAATACATGCTATTTTATATTTTACATGCTGCATTAGGCAAAATGTCAACAAGTAAAATATGGCACAATCAGCCATGGTATAAGCAGACACAACTAGACTGAAGACACTGGACAGCCTGTGTGACTTTTGTCTGGAAAGCTTTCAATACATAACAATAGCATTTACAGAGAATTTCTCTGTGGGAATGCAGTTGCCCTCAGGCTTCCTAGTAACACCAGGTTAATGACTAATTTTAAATTTCTTTTTTTTTCTTTTTTCAGGATTTTCTGCTCTAGAGTTTTGCTTAGCCAAGTCTTAGACTCCTCTCTCTTTCCAAAAAAAGAAAAGGACTTTGACCAGGGTGGAGATCTACGCTACTATACTAAATTTCAATAAATTTTAAAGAGAGATCATAGGCAGATACACAGAGAGAAGGTGACTGCTTATCTCATCTTTCCTTAGCACCGTATCCTTGGAAATTGATTTGACCCCATACCAACTTGCTTACTGAATAAACTTACTTCTTGATCCCCAAGAACGACTTCTGTACTAGCAGTCTAGATATATGTATCTAAATATGCAGACTGTATCTTACTTACCTCAAATAAGGAGAGGCAGGGCATATAACAGAAATGTTTGCAAAACTCAAATGATTCTAATGAAGTAGGTATATGGCTGGTACAAAAAAAAAAAATGTGCTAACATTGTTTTTAATCCCTACAATTAATGCGAAGAAGGAATACCAACGCATGGGGTAGCCATGACTCCTATTACCTTCTCTCATGGCCTCTGCTCTACACATACATATCTCCTTGGTAATTTTGTTCTCTCTCTGCACTCAAAATCCCTCGCTGCTGAATGCTGTGGAGCTGGTTACCGTGTGATCGAGGTCTGGCATTTTCTCATGTTTGTCAGGGCAGTCTGGGATTCCATGATTTTCATACCTTTCTGACAAATATCCATGACTTGCAACATTCTGGAGTCCTATGTGAGAGCCAGTGGACTGGGTACATGGAGGGAGCCTAATTGCACAAAGTGGAACAAATGTAATTAAGAGCTGTAATGTTGAGCACTGTTTGGGGGGTTAATAGAGAGCCACAGCTTAGCTTGACAAAGGAGCCCACTAGCCTGGCTGACTCGAGCTGAAGGGCTGCACATGATTGCACATAGTGGAACAAATTTCATTACCAGCCTTGCCATCAACATTTTTAAAAGCTTAGTGGAATGGGTCAAGTTCACAAGAATAATTTGGTTACCACAAAAACATATCCATGACGATTGACACTTTGTATTTCTGTCTTTTAAACTCCCAGCCCTGCTATGACATAATTGTCCAGGTTCACTCAAGTGTTTACTGTGTCTGACCAAAGAATCTAATTAGAAGACTAATGACTGACTCTCTTCTTACAGTTTCAGCATTCAAAAATTGTTTTCTGCAGGCTGACAGAAACAGTGGAGAGAGAAAAAAAACCTTTATTTTGGTTATACTGAAGGAATTAGTTATGGTTTCGAAAGACAAGTCTGCAATTAAATGTTCCCCGTGGGTTTTGAGATTAAAATAAGGGAAGATTAAACTCAAATATGAGATATATGTGTGTGTGCATGTATGCATTCAAATGTATGTATACATATCTATATCTATATGTATAAATGCATGCTTCTTTGCTAATTATTTTCCTTTTGCATTGATTTCTACTGAGATATAAAAGTTTAGGCCAAGTGATGGTAAAGTCTTTTATTCAGATTTCAACATTTCATAGTCTTCTCTTAATAATTTTTTCTTGATGTTTAAGTGCAACTGCCCTGTGACTTTCCTATTTCAGAGTCTGCCTAATCAAGAACATACTCTGGTTTATGGAACATGAAGGAGCTCAGAATAGCTTATCTTGCACATTGCAGTTGGTTTGGCACTACCAACAGTGATTTAAAAAAAACCCACAAAAGATAAAAGAGATATAGGTCAACCCCCCAAATATTATAGTAATGTAGGCTATTTCTTTTGCTTTTAAAAACCCTCTTCCAAACTTTGTTCTGATAGAGAAGACAAATCAAGCATATTGACTTGGTGGTATTGAAGGATGACAGGCAGGGAATACTGTCTCTGAATATAGGCCTATACAGGCTGTAGGCCTGTATTAAACAGAATGAGTATATTTCTCTGAAATTATTTATATAATCTTTTCACATATCACTTCAATTTTCTTGACTATAGTAACATGCTATTTTTACATAACTTTTCAATAAAATAAAATAAAAGACAACTAAATGTATCTTCTCAGCACTTATGCAGAAAATTGGAGAAAAGTCTTCAAGCAATTGCAATGAGCGGGATTTTTAAACTTATCTGTGTGCTATAAACTAACATTTCTGGAAGGCGTGGAAACTTAATTACCCTCTTTTACAGATTAAGAGCTGAGGTACTAACCTCAGGTTGGCAAGTGGTTACTCTCATGACTAACCATATTAAAATCAATGACATTAGTATTAAAATGCTCACAAAGCTGAATAAAAGATTTCACATTCTGACTCCAAGAGACAAAGTGGTTTGCCCAAGGTCTGTAGTCTGGGATTGAGCAAACCACTTAAGCATGTCCTTAATTTGTAGCACATGCTTAAGTGTTTTTCTGCAGCAGAAATAAATAGAGAATCATCAACAGAGTTTAAATCTAAGTCTCCTAAGTATCAGGTCATTTCCTTAATCATAAGACCACATTGACTATATGTGATAATCACTATATGTGATGTTAGCAGGAATTGAGTATGTCTTATGTCTGCATATTTGCTTATTTTTGTTTTGTTTTACAAAGCTGAGTGCAAGGGGATAAATCTTAAATGCATCTCACTTTTTATGGAAGGATATCATGACCAAAGTACAAAAATAAAGCAGACACGAAGTAGGATACAGAAATCCCTAAAAATGAGGGAATGAAAAGGTTGCTCTTACCCCAACAGCACAATTCATTATCAGGCCTGTCTTCTTTGTTAATACTGCGTCATGGAGGGTTCCTACAGGAAGCTGGTAACACAGCAGGTGTCATCAATTTCTTGAAACGAATTCATAATGCACATCTGGAATTCAATATATTTTTTGTACCTCCAGCAGTAACATTTTTCAGAGTTGCACTCTTATAGGCAAAACAGTCTTTGAGTATGGAAGATGCACAGAAAAACCAGTTATGAACAGTTTCATACAACATGTAGAGCCTATTTGATATATGTGAACCAAGAATGGGATATCTCCTCTTCTAAAAAAACTAGCTCCATATTGATCAACCTACATTTTCACTTATTATAGACAAATCTGTAAATATAGTCTACAGATCAGTTCCCCAGCAGTATCACTGCTATGGGATGAGGCACTCTGGAAGAGGTAAAGAAGGAGTTATGCTGTACCAATAACAACAGTGAAAGATAGAACACCAAATCTTCACATCTGGGGGTCAGCTTCTGTCTTAGGGATTCTCAGGGATACATACATGTTTTATCTATTAGCATTTTAACATTTCTTTTCTTATAATGTTGTGTTCTCTGAAGCTCATACTAAAAGACATTAAGACTTTTAAAGAAGCATTTACTTGCTATTCAAGGTGAATGTACTTTAATCAAGATATCCAGGAGAACGTAAAACACAGTAGAGGTTGTTCCCTGGGAATTGCTTGCTACTCTTTGAAAGTGTATTGGAGAAAAACCAACAGACTGAAAAGCAGCTACTGTAGTGTAAAGATTATTTTGCAAGCATCTGAATCTTCAAATGCCATCAGATCTACTATGCTTTACAGGCCAGAGTCCCTTCTGCTGAACTGAGGTGCAACCAAAGCAACCCTTGCGCCCTGGCAGAACTGTTACATGTCACATAGCAAAGAAATATTCATCTGACATATACAATAATAGTAAAACAAATAAAAATACTTCATGTACTTTATTCTCCAATTCATTAAGCTCCTTGTCATTGCTTAATTTGTATATCAGAGAGTGTGCAATTATACCAGAGTTTTTCTTGTAGGAAGTATGGCTAGGACATTGGGGAGTTTTGGTGGTTAAGGAGAACTATGCTGCCACTTTGTATTCACAAAGCTCTGGATGGAAAATTTGCTGGAATGGGAGAGACAGAAGGGAAAGACTCACATTGGAGTCAGGTCAGCTGTATATGGCCTTTCATCAGTATATAGGATCTTACCTTACTGGATAAAGAGTAGCTGACCAGTTACAGTCCACACAGGAGTGTTCTGTAAATGGAAGTGTTTCAGAAAGTTACAACTCACCCCTGGACCACTATTTATTGCTGCATCTGCTACATCAGATGTAGTCAGGAACCAGAGCCATAGTATCTTATTTCTTAACAAAAGACTTCCAAAAGGCTTAACAAAAGGCTTCCACAGACAGTGAAACTGTTTGCCATTATCCTGTTCTTTTTTATGTCACTCAAATAAGGCACTGCTTCAATAATAGACTCCATCCATCTATCCCTTTCCAGTAGAATTTGTGAATGACTTCATCACTCTCTCTCTATACTGCATGTAAAACCTTCCTTATGGTGTAGTCTACTATAAACAACAAATTATCATAACATATCTAAAAAACCCAGAGATTCATGCCCAGAAAACACTCTTTCATCCATCCTTTGGGGACGGAGACACTTGGATAATGTATATGCCTTGCGTACACTTCTATCCCTAAATGCAGCAGCTGGAATGAAACTGTCTTTGTAGATAAAGTTGATGTTTTAATTTTTTTACCCTGAAGGACAATAATAATGTAACTTTTCAATTTTCATTAACTATGGCACAGGTTGCTATAGGCTAAGCTCTCAGCTATGAATTAAAGTAAAGCAATGAAATTCTACAGAGGAACATTTCAGCTAAATGCTATCCTTAGTGTTTTGTGGCAATGCTAAACTTGGATGGGACTACAGTAATTATGTCTGTCTCCTGCTGTTCTAATACTAAATTCACCAGGAAGATGTCCTTTTTTCCCCCTGTTCTCAATCCCATACCCTCAGGTAGCTAGAATGCTGGCGTATCTTAACTGAAAATGTAAAAGATCAAAATTAATAGATTTAAGAGTAGTGGGATGATACTCAGAAAGAAAAGCTAAAGCAGAATATACAAGATGGAAGAAAAAAAAATCCCAACTACAGAATTAGAATAGCCTCTAGAGATACTGTTACTTTGGTGACTTAATATAGGTAGCTCAAATAGTAGAAAACATGCTGAATATATCAAGGCAAGGCAGACAGAGTCTTTCCTACCCCAAACTTGAATATTGATGCCAGTGTTGAATTGATTTCTGAGCCTGTCCCAGAATGATATACTGGTCACAGTCTTGGTTATACCACCTTTCAAAATTAACTAGGTAACACTGTCTTCTAATAAAGTTTTATTAGAAGCTAGCATAAACTTTCTAATTACAGGAAAGATGATATTAAATATTACCAATTCAGAAACAGTCTTAATATATACATTTAGGATATCATTTGATAGCTACGGTGCTTGCTCTTTAGGTCAATTATTATACAATAAGGAACTTTATTAACAAGCATAGGGTGCATTGGAAAATGAAGACTATGGTTTCCATCCAGTCTTCTAGAAATTAATTTTAGGTAAAGTACACAAATTTCATAGGCTCAAATGTGGCTGTATTTAGGCAAGTCTTCAAGCCATCAATAGTCTTCACATGGCTTGCTGAAGCAGAATTTCATAGCTTTTATTTCCAACCAAGTTGCCAGAACTGTAACTACATATTAGGATATCAGTGTTTGTGTCCTCCATCTTAAAACACAAAAAGAGTTTGCAGAACAGGCCAGTAGTATGAAGAAATTTTAGCTCTTAAAAACAGAGAACTGATCTTTAGGCAACACCATGCTATATAAGCTCTCTTTACTATTTATGTTAACAAAAGTCATGTATGGTATAGCCAGTACAACTGTGCTTTGTCAAGTACTTATCTTACATGGAAAGTAAAAAGGAAATTATGCAGTTCATACTCATCCAGTCTGGCCCAAATAAACATAATATATTCAACACGAGATTTGTGCAGAGGGCCTGTCTTTCCTATAATTTAAATAAAATTAACTATTTTTCTTTATTACTTTGGATTTTGAAGTATTTATTTCCCTAATCCTTTGAGACATCTCTTTGCTGACAGGGAAACTAACCTGCAAGCTTCCATCAGCGATCAAAATGATACTGACATAAACTGAATATATATTTAAAACATAAACAATGGGCATATTTAATGCTACAATAAATCTACAAACCAGCTCACTATCACATACATAAAGCTATTTCTAAGCTTCAGAGATTTCAAATATAATGTCCAATGGTGATCTACCTTGATCAAAACACAAGGCACCATTTGCTCTCCTTTCATTCTAGTGCTAATCTAAACCGTATATACTTGATGACTTGCTATTGCAGGGCTACTTTTGGAGTGAGTGGAACTCCCTGTTATTGTTCATACTGTCAGAGTCTGCTTCAAAGGGTTCAGAGTCACACATCCGCTTGTCCACGAGAATGCTCAGTGCTAGTCCAGTCAGTCCATAACAAAAGGAAGGTGAGATACTTGTAATGAAATCTTTTCCAGATAATCTACTCCTGCTCATGCCTAACAGAGAGGTCCTGTTGAGCCCTTAGGGTTACAGCACTTCAAAACCCTTTGCTTCCCCTGTGTTATGAGTTTTCATGGGAAGGGCTGGAATCGCCACTCATGGCTGTTGAGGGGTACCCAGCTAGGTTTGATTTATTTCAAGGCTTTCAGAAAGCATGTTAAAATTTGCCCACTGAATGCTCAGTTTCTTTTCTTGTTGAAAAGCAGAAGCTGTAATCATAAATAATAGTACCTTAATCTATTATTGGCCTTACTAAGAGTTGCATAGAACACTTAATAATAAAATAACATTTTAAGCTATAAATACTAAATCAAGATGGAAATGGATTGCCTTATTCCTCAATATAAATTGCAGATACAATACTACCTAAAATTCAAGCTGAGATTTAAGATGATTCCCAGATACTTAAATTCCAAGACTTAATTTAATATGGGTTTAGCTAAAGTACTAATGTTTAATTGCTCCTTACAAGAGCTCTTTCAACAGAAGACTTGATTATGCCTAAACCAGGCCAGAATGATATTAAAATCATGCTGCAGAGCAATATAAATTTGACCTATCACGATGCAGTTCCATAAAGAATGGCATCATCTTCGCTGAGAGCCATTTATTGATATTTTATTTATATTTTGTGCAAACTTGATAGCTGTGAGGAAATAAGCTCTCAGAAAAAGTAGCTGATATACTGAAAGCCTGTGAGTTTGTTTAATCAAAGTATTTCTTTTGTAATTAGATAACAAGAAACTGAGCAACCTTAAATATCTTTTAATACAGATAGTCCCTTTTAACAAAACTCTGCAACATTCACTTATATTTTAGTGTATTCAAGCTGGGTCAAAACAGTAACCACAACTCAGCAAAAAGCAGTGTCTGAGGGGCTCTCAGGAGATCATAGACTGCCCTCCACTCCCTTGAACAGATGGCGTTTGTACCTTCATCATTCCCAAAGAATGAACACTAGCCCACTACCACCACATCTCCAGGAAACCTGTGTGGACTTCATCATCCTTACTGGACACTCAAAAAACCTGTTTAAACTATGTCTTTCTTGTTGAAATTTAAACCTACTTCTGGTCCCATCTTCCCTAAGGATGAAGTATTTTCTTCCATGAATTAGTTTGAAAATTTTTGCCATGGTCTCCTTCACCCCAGACTTTCCTAGACTGAAGAACTTCTAATCAGCTGTCTGGACATTGGAATCCTACAGTACATGGGAAAAGCTGGAGCTCTGTCAGTTCCAGCCAAGATGGTCAGTTTACTTCACATATTCTGCATAGCAGGGGCAACTCAACATACAGCCTAGTGTGTTATTTTCCTTTTTCAAGAGAAGAATACTGTTGACTAATTCTGAGGGTGTTCCCAAATCTTTATCTGTGCTGTTACTGAACAAGTTCCTCATCCTCTGTTTACACAGTTGATCATTTTTGCCCAAGGGCAATACTTTGTAGTTGTTTTTGATAAATTTCTTGTTTTGATTTTCCAAGCTGCTTCTGCATTTGTCAAGGTTGCTTTGGTTTCTAGCCCTGTACTTCAGTACACTTACTGTTACACACTGTGGTACCATGAGCAAAGGTCCAAAGTATGTTCTTATCCTTAATCCAGGCTACTAATGAAAACACTGAACAAATTCAGAAACTAAGACAGACCCTTGAAGAACTATATTACTCTCTCAGTGTATTTGCCACTCAGTTTTGCAACTGTTTTCTAGTAATTAAATCAAGACTATGATTTCTTGTCTGAATAATATAAAAGACAGTGTCAAAAAACCTTACCAAAGCTATCTACTGCTATTCTCTATTTGAGTAGCCCATTACCACAATGAGGAATACAGGAATTATTAAAAAAAAAAAAAAATTAAGATCTTATGAAATATCAAAAGTCATTTGTTTACAATATGTAACTGTCTCTTTTTCTCTCACTTTCGCATTCCTGGCAATTCTACAAGGCTATTTCAATTTTTTTTTTTTTTAATATATTGCTACTGCCTTAAAGCTATAAAATTTCTTCTACATCAGAACAGGACAGGAAGAGGCCTAAGGAAGGAGTAATTTTCCCTGGTCCATGGAGCAACTTTCACAGGATGACTGAACTCAGTGTCTGGGGGAATACACAAGGGGCACAAGCAGAAGATTCCAAGTGTACCTGAGTCTATTCTGTACTGTTATGCTATGTACAGCCATTTTGGATGCTATAGGGCTAGAGCACCTTGCTGATATACAGAAGAACACAAATGGTTCATTAAAAAACTAATTTATTTAGGCAGCAATTTGCTTCCAAAGCCTGCTCCCTTCTGGTCATAAACAATTAGGATCCCTAGGCTTTCTGGTCATAAAATGAGGACCTTTTTTACACCATGACCCCCACTTTGTCTTGAAAGTGAGCAACTTGGACAGGTTATGCAAACAGAGGCTATTACATGTTTATGTACACAGTCCACTACGTCTCCCAGAGGATGGATGGAGGCATCCATCACCCAGTCAAGCAATAAGTTGAGGACTACATTGTACGGCTTGCAAAGACTTCTGATATAGAGCATCCTTCATTCCCCTCCTCCCAAAGAAAAGAGGATGTTTTCACAGATATGGAATACAATGGAGAAGACATGATAAGAGAGGCCCTATGAGAATCCACATGCCTCAGGAAGGGACAAAAATACCCTCAGAAAATTCCCCATTTGGACAGTGGCTAAGACTTTTTTTGCCACTAGTAGATTATATTTTTTAGAGGCTTGTTCATCTCTTCTTCTGCCTTGTATCACAGTGAGTTCACAGTTTGAGACAGAAGTTCCCTTACAGACATGAGATTAGGGTTACCTTGACTGGAGACAAAGTCATCCCTTTAAACTGTCTTCCAGTTCTTAACTCAAGCATCATGGTACTTCCTCAAGCAACCAAAATCTATTAGTATTATCAATTATCATGCTATTGTGCTTATTTCCAATTGATGCCATCAGCAAATCATCCCATTACTAACCCTTTCCAGCCAAGGTGAGAACCTGAAATCTCACTTTGGACTCTGCAAAGGGTCCAAAGGACGAAAGTAATCAGTTCATAGTAGAATTCTGCCTAAGAAGCAGTTTTGGGCTACCAAAAGAAGAGGTCTACATAGGATCTCCCAGGTGTAGTAGATTTAAAATAATAATTAAAAAAAAAAAATCTCCCAACATGGGGGGTTGTTTCATAACTGTCCAATTTCTTAAAAATATTAAGAAAACTATCAAATCAAAAGGATTTATTTTCCCCTAGACAAGTATCATTTGGAGGAACATTCTGCAGACAAGCAGACTGTGACTTCTGACCTGAATCAGCAGCAAATCAGCAGGTCCATAAAGATGAACCTGGACACATCCAGACTGAAAACAAGATCAAAGTCAGAGCTGGAGAGTTAGTTTCTTAATTAAGGCAATTTGAGTAAAAATAATGAAGGCGGAAGTCACATTTCTGCGAAAGCAATTTGGCAAAAGGGCTAACCCTCTGCTTTATAGTACTTCAGATGAAAAAGGAAGATGTTTCTTTCTTTGCTTTCTTTGCTAAGTATTTGAATTAAAACCTTGGTGCCACTCATTTAGTATTTGTCAGTAGCGCTGAGTGAGTAATTCTCTGCCTGTAATTTCTTTGACTAAATTAGCCTCTTTCTCTTCTCATGGAATATCCATCAGCAGATCATGATTTTCTCATTTAAAAGTACTCAACAAATATATCTGAATTTTTACCCTTCAAACTGATCACAAATACTTGAAATTGAAGCTGCATCGCTTAGTTGGGATTGGTAAGTCAGGTCACACTGTTTTTTCTCTCTGGTTGAAGTCGTGTGAGGAGCACACTTCCTGTGCACACAGTTGTGTGTTCCTCCTCTGACTCAGTCTTCCATAAATGCTCGTGGGAAACAAAATTTGCATTATTGCTTTTTATACACCTTTCTGCTAAAAGTAAAACTCAATTGATTGTTCTTTCACTGAGAAGCAAATATGAATGGATTCTGTGTGACTATGGGCAAAGAGAATTCATTTGAGAGCTTTAATGATTACTTGTGGACATTTTTGTATTATTCATGCCATGCTTATTTATTTACAAAAAATGAATTATGAAAAATGAAAATGAATTATGAAATATGAAAAATGCCATCAGTCCTTACAACATCCTTAATAAATACAGAAAAATACCAAAGTAGGAAAAATATAAAAATAAATATATCCAGTACTCAAATGGGGGGGTTGCTGAATCATACAGAAAATTTGGCAAAACCAGAGAAACAGGAAAATTCAATCCCTCCATTTTGTACCATTAATTAAAAGCCGCACTTTAACAAGCCAGGAATAAGCTCCAGTCTACAATTTTTGTTTTCTTTCCACAGAACAACAGGATTCTGGTTAAGGAGGTTCCTTGTGGACTGTAATTGCTGTGCTGTTTGCAAATGTTGGTATAATTTGGAAGTGTAAAATTATTGTCACATGATAATACATGATGAATTCAACTAGTCCACTGTTGAATGAAGAACAAGCAAAAAGAATAAAAGGCTATTCTCAAATATGGTCATTTATTTTTACATGGCTTTAATTATTATAAATATAAGCATATATTTTGATAGTTTGCAGAAACAAATAGATTTTCTGTGAGAGCAGTGGGGAGGAAAGGAGTGATTATACACAGGTAGTGAATAGCATCGTGAAAAAGCTCATAAATAAATAAAATAAGCTCGAACACACACAGGGCAGCTGTCCTAGTTCCCAGCTTCTTAGATATCTCTTTCCTACAGGCTTTTTCTCCCTCTTCACTTCTCCTGATTGAGGTCAGAGCCTTCCTTTACCTTTAAATCAGCCATTGCTTAGCGGTCTGACAGATCAGCCTAACCAGGATTTTAAGTAAGCAAAGGCAAACTTGACACCTCTCCCTTATAGCCATGGGGGCAGACGGGCACTCCAGTAATTGTGGTAGGCACATGGGATATGCACTTTTCAAAATGATAGTCATCAGGAACATTGAGTTTGCTCTACCAAAACACTGACCTGATGTAGACTCCCAAGATATAACAGTATGCACTAAAGGTATGCATTTCAACATCCTTCACACTGAATTCTATGGACCAAAAAAATGCTCTAGTAAAAAATGGTTATGATTATTTTTTGGGCACAAAATCTGCCCCATCCCTCAGACAGGAGTAACCTCTGTCATTCAGGCTCTGTGCAGCTTAAACCACTCATCTAGGCAGAAACCACTGCATGACCTTTGTCTTTCAATATTTTTATTAAAATCCCTGCTACTTTAGCTGTTGGTACATATTATATTTCAAAATTGTCCCATTCTGAAGCACTAGAAGTGTCCCAACTCCAGAAGCACTAACACAGATATTGAACAAAACCCACCCCTACTCAACACCAAAACAATTATCTAAGTATTTAAATGAGCACTATCCTAAACAGAGGATAAGAAGAGCATATAGATTAATAATAATAATAATAATATTATTATTTTTGCAAGTTATCTAAATAGCACAGCTTTGTTCCTAATACAAATAAATAAATAAATAAATAAAATCACCTATTTCTATCTGCCTAAAATATTAAAGAAAATATCCACGGAAATGCAAAGAAAAACACAGAAAGTCACAATGGAAACAATTATATATGTATGTATGTATATATCAGCATTTCTGGCTTTCACATGTTTTTGCATAATGATAGGGCTAATATAACATAACAAATCCTAAACTGTTTTCACAAGGAGTGGAAAAAAGATGTGTAAAAGTATGCTCTGTCTTGCTTCCTTCTGTTCACAATGTCTCTAAATACAACAAATGGTGTTCTTGCTCTTTCTGTCTGTTTCTCAATCTGTTTGGAAAGTAGCCATCATTCTGCAGCCAACCATAATATTTGACACTTCCTGACATCATGAAAGCCACCATCTGTCTATCATTGAAGCTCTGTACTTTTTAAAGACTGCTTGGCCTGATCTTTAATGAAGCTTCACTGTGAATGCACAGATCAGTTTAGACTAAAAACTGGGGACGTCTGACAAAAAGACTCTGTGCAAAATCATGGTTTAGTTAGATTCCGACACAAACCAAAAGGAAATATCAAGACCTTCTTGCAGATAACAAAGAAAAAGTTCGGCTTATTTTCAGTAAATCAGAGGTCCAAATTCATCCTGGAAATTTTGGAGGATGAAACTGAATTCAGAAAAAAACCAAAAGAAATTCAAAACTATCCAAAAAGCAGCTTTCCTTCCTTCAGCAAACTACTGTTTTGAAAGATAAATATAGGCATATTTCCAGTGTTTGCAAGAAGTATAAAATATAGAATATACTATTCATTGGAAATTAATGTATGATTTTACATTTAGAGATTATAAGTATTTTCAAACATCCAAAAAGCTGGTTTTCTCTGGGTTTGGCTTGATATGTAAATTTTAAGGACTCTTAAATACCAAAAAGGTAGAAATCTCTGTCTGTTTTGTGAATATATTCTAGAAGGAAAGCATAAGCATTTTTTTTCCCCAAGACATATCTTAACAGGGAAATTTATTCCCTGTGATATTCTGAGGCATGTGTTTCTACCATAATTTTTGCACAAAGCATTGACTCAAGGTGTAACAGTTCTACTTGCTTCACTTAGAAAAAATTTGGATGCAAACTTCTAGAAATCCAACTTGGAAAACCATGACCTTTGAATAACCCATTCTCTGTTTCCTTCATCTACAAATTAATTCAAGTGTCTCCTCATGGCTGCAGAGGCAGAATGCTCCTTGCAGTCTTCAGGTCTGCTAAACTCTTACTAAGCTACAGCTCCAACAGACAAATAAACTAATTCATGGATGGAGAGCCAGGACCCTCGTCCCCTTTGGCTACTGCCTCTCCTTTCCTCCTCCTCCATCAGCCTGCCCTCCCCTGCACTGGTGCAGAGAATGGAGATGAAGCATTTCCTGTGCTTTTCTCAGCACGGCACCAACAAATGTGGCTGGTCCTTCATCAAACAATTCAGGGCAGGAGAGAGCACTGAGCACAGGCTGTGCAGGGACTAAGCACTCTGCAACTCATGACCAGCCTCACAGGGTGACAGTGAAGAAGCAACATTCAACAGGCCAGAAAGCTGCTTGAGGTCACAGAAAGAGCTTCTAGAAAAGAGCTGTATTGCACTTCTCACCACTACTACCTCTACAAGGCATCGCTGTTAAGGTTGAAATTAATGGGCCTGAGGGCATGAAAGGGAAATGCTTTTCTTAGTGACAATAGATGGAAATAATAATAATTATTATTTTCACTTCAATAATTATCTCAGAGCTAGCCATAATAATTCCCAAAGCAAAAATTGAAGTGTGGTCCTGAATTTTGCAGTAAGAACAAATAAGGAGTCACGTGGCCTGAGTACCTGTCCAAATCCTATTTGCAGCCCTATGCCTTCTGATCTCTGCACCCCTCCCACCCAACACCACAATGCCTGGAGGTTGACCCCCTATGCCCTGTTAACCTTATTCATCCTATATTTCCCTCTCTCCTGTCATACCATCACAAGCCACAGCTGCAGGACTTGGTCTGCACGTGTAGTAGGTTTGTGTGGCAATGTTTTGTCACCAAGGAGGCTACAAGGGGTGGCTTCTGTGAGAAGCTGGCAGAAGCTTCTTATGTGTTCAACAGAGCCAATATCAGCTGGCTCCAAGACAGACCCACCACTGGCTAAGGCCGAGTCCATCAGCATTGGCAGTAGTGCCTCTGGGATAACATATTTAAGAAGAGGGGAGAAAAGAGCTTTTTTGTTTCTTGTTTGTAGTAGATGGCCACCAAGATTCGCTCTTTTGTGCCCTTCTTTTCCCATCACCATGAAACCTGAATAACTCAGAATCTTTCATTTATTTACCCAAATAATATTCCTGTGAGGTTGAGAAGTGCTGTTGCTCCTGTCTCATGCTATTATACTGATAGCAGAAAGGCAGTAAATGTGCCCAGAAACTGTGTCAGCTCTCAGTAGCAGAGTGGAATCTGAGTGAAACTGTCCCAAGTTCTAGGCTAATTTCCTTATCACTGATTCCCATCGAGTCTCCCTGTTCACATGAGTCTCTGTTGTTTGATCAACATTTTTGAGTTTACAGCTTTAAAGAACTATCTTTTGTGACTTTAATAATGAGGTTTTCTCCACAGACATTTTTATTATATGTAGCTTTTTCTGCTACATATTTTTTCGTATATAAAAAACTGTCTGCTTCTGAAAATATTCTCTTGCTTGCCACACAAATATAGAGCGTTGGAAGTTGATTTGGTTGATTGGAAGATGTCACTAAAAGCAGAAGTGGAGTTGGTTTAGAGCACAGTAGGCAGCAGAGTTATCATGTGTTGTAAATGAAATATCTTATGAGACATATGTACAACCTCACAGTGAGAAGCAGGGATGGCTTTGTATTACTCAGAATGATATTGATGTAATCATAGTACCATGACGTTCAGTACTATGGAATTTGCTTCTTCAAGACCAAAATGACATTCAAGAAACCCTTTCATGCATTTTTTAAATGCAAACCTGAGGATAAGGCCTTATGCACCAGCTTCATTCAAGTCTTGTACTTTTTTCTTGTGTGCTGTAGGCCAGACACAAAACACAATCTGGCTTTTACCTTTACCTTGTGAAATACATTGAGTTTCTCAATAAATGAGGTGTTACAGCATTTATCTATCACTGAAATACAAGAAAGAAAAGTAGCAACCATTTGAACCATTCTTTCGTGGTAGAAAAAGGAAAGTAGACAATAACCATCTCTAGCTGACATTGCAAAGTGGCAACAAAACAGACTTTGTCCTTGGCATCTCTTTCTCTGTCTTTGAAAATATTACTGGATTTCAAATCAGTAGCACTGATCCAGGGCTCTGTTTTGGATACTCCTGCCAATGACACTGAAATCAAAATGATCTGTATATTGTCTCTTTACTGGATTTTTAAGTTTTCGCTTACAAACCAAAAGTGAGATGTGATTTTATATACTACTTCTATTTACTATGGAATTAAGATTAATGCATTTAAATATGGGTATTACAGCTTTTAGAACAGTAAGCTGTATGGAAAAAATTATGCATACTGGTTAAATAAAGAATAAGTTATTTGGAGCAGCTGTTATGGTTAGAAGAATATTTTTCAATATTGATTACAACCTCTTAGATTGTTTTGTGTGCTCAAAACCAGGGCAGTCTGATCAGTATCAGTTGAAGACTGATTTTTGTGCCAAAATTTGTGAGGACTAACAAAGTTAGTCATGGCCAAGAACAGCTAGCATAACTATAATATGTATTTTGGTTATGCTCTTGACCACAAAGTTATTTAGATTTATTCCCTCATGCACTCTTATTATAGGGAAAAAAAAAATAAATCGAGCCAAACAAACCTTACTGCAAATAAGGATTGAAAGGTTGATATATTCAGCCCTTGAATCTGGAGGCCATGAAAAAATATTGTCAGTCAGTAATGGATTGCATTCTTTCATTTTAAAGGAATTTTGTAGAAAATTTAGAATATAACTCTGCTGAAGTCATGTTGCATGCCAGCAGAAATAGCAAACCTTCTTGTGTAAAATTCTATATCCTCAGTCTACTACCAGATACAACACAGGACTTTTCTGCTGGCATATTTTTTAGATTAAATGAATAATTACAGACATGGATTGGGTGGAAAGTCAAGAGATCTAGGCAATATCCTACAGCTGCCACTATTTCTACAAGATCATGTGCTGAATGCTGAAAATCTCCTTCCGTTCTCTCAGATGGGGATGTTGATATTTCTTTATTCTCTCTTCCTTTGACTCTCTTGTTTCCTTAGAGTATAAAACCCTCACAGTAAAGACTGCTTCACCTGTATCAATTCAGTGCTCGTATCCTTGGTATGATATGTTATACACAGTTGTTAGACAAATAATCATCTTCTGGTTCCTAACTCAGCATTCTATCAGAAGAATCTGGGGAATCTTAGCTACCTCTTGAGAAGATTAATTTGAATGGATTACAAGAAAGGTTAAAATGACCAACACAGTCACTTGGGCTGGTCCTTTCAGGTGCAAGTGTGTTGCCTTTAATATCTGTCACTTTGTCTCTTATTAGGTGTTGAAAATATCTGTAACATTAAAATATGCATCTAGTACCATCTTCATTTATACTTAATGTTTTCAGCTCTAGAAGTCCATCAGCATTGGCAGTAGTAAGGAAAGTAAAGAAAGAGAGTAAGGAAGGAGGACCTATTGAAAGTTAAATTATTTCATGATGATGTCTGAGTACTCTCTGGAGTTCATCCAGTCTCAAACTATTGCTCTTGAATTCAGTCCTTCAGTTCTACTTCACTGTGGTCAGACAGTGAATCAATCCTTATGCTCCTTATATCCATTGTCTGTTTTTCTTCCTTTCTCTGTGTAATTAAGCATCTGAAAGACTCTTCTATTAGCTCCATAGGATGGACTTAAAAGATAATTGACCTGATCCACAAAAGCAGATATCTTCACTTTACCTGAACATCCAGCCATATCTGGAGATGCTGCCAACTTGGTGCTTCAAAGGATCAGGTCCATAAAATGCTCAGTAGTTTGTATTTATGCAACAGAAGTTACATCTTGAGCTAGCTAATCTATCGTATTCCCCATGGAGGCATCCCAGCATCAGCTACATTTGCTATCTCTAGTCCTGTTTAAAGGTGTCAGCCTAAATTCAAGCAGCTGTCAGCTACCTAGTAGGCTTGGCTCTTTCCTAGTAGTTAATTGTGCAGACACCACTGATTGGGAGTATAGGCCAGTTGCACAGGTTCTGTTTTGCAGTAAAACAAAGAGGAAGAAAGAGGAGAAAATAAACTCAATCATTATATATAACCAAGACAAAACAAATATAACCTCAAATCTATTTGTAAAATTAGCTAAGCATACATGCATAATGTGCAGATTATTTTCCATGTCTTGATTGTGCTGTGGCCAAGATAGGCTGCAGAAACAGAAATGAGATGTAAGCAGTTTCTTTATAAACTTGTTTCTCATTCCATTTATTTTATTTTATAAATAATGCTCTGAGGAGGCCAAAATCTTTCAGAGAAAATCAGATTCATAAATTTTGATAGCCAGAAGGGAGCATTAGTATGAGTTCTGTATAACACATGCTCCTTCATCTTGTTAATCCCGTACCAAGCTCAGTAGTGTGTGTTAATGTCTGATCATGGAAACCATTCCACAAACATATCTAATTATTTCCAAAATCAAAAAAATGAGAAGCATACAACACAGACTGAAAAGAAATCTAGACTTGTTGCATAAACTTTCTAAACAGTTTCAAGTTCCCAGCAAGATACAAAAAGATTGTAGAATTTTCGCTGCTAGTATAGATGCAAGACATGTTCTCCTTCTCTACATCAGGATTGAAAGACTTTCATATGGAGAGAAGGGATCCCTCATCTTCTTTGCTGAAGTTATAATCAGTATAGCTTAACAGATATTTGATGTTCTGCTATCACGTCTGGATAGATTTGAGTCAAGATTAAATGCTAAGGTTTAAGGTCCTGGAGTTTAAGGATGTTGTTCAGTTAATGTGCAGTGCAAACTTTTCAGTATTTATTTTAAAAATCTTACCATAGAAACAAGCTCTTTTTTTTTTTCTATCTCTGCCTGTTGTAAAATAAATATGTACAGACACATATTTGTCTATGTGCAAACTAAATCCCAAGTTAAAATTCTCAGCTGTGAAGAATCACAACATTTCTTACATTCATTGTGAAAAGTATAACATACATACTTGACAAAAATTCATTGTAAAGCAGTGGACACCTCTTCAAAATCACTGACCTTCTGTGGGACGTCACTCTTTCCTCAGCAGTGACCGACTGGGTAGTCAAACACATCTGACAGGCTTTGGGGACCTGAATCCGATAACACTGAAATGGATAAGGCAGTGATCTGGATGGCAACTTGAGGAATGGTAGATTTGTTAAATAGATCAAGCTCAGCAGAAAGATTCATCTAAGTCTGCCTCCCCTCACTTTTACGAGTGCTGACTTTCCTGATTTTTCTTCTCCAGCGACCCTTAATGCGTTCAGTTACAACATCTCCAGCAGAGCCTTAACCTTTGTAATTTCCCACTACCATCACCCATGTGTTTCCCACAGAAGGGTGTTTGTGATACAAATTTATCAATATCCAGACATTTAACATCAGAGCATGGTGTTTGCTTCTAGGAAGATTCAGAAGACTTTGGAGGTCCAAAAAATTTTAGTTAACTGAAATTTCCAACCCTTAAAAGCTGACTGAGCAAAAAGAAAAAGGTGAAACAAGCTTAAGGGATCTGAGAATCGTATTACTCCCCCATCACAGTTCTTTTTCATTTCTCCTGTAGAAAAAGATTACATTTGTTTTGGTACACATAGAGTCTTTTGAAAATCTGACTGATTGCATATTGAGCTTTGTGTGCAACTACTTTGATTTGAAAGAAACTGCATTTTCCAAAATAAAGCAAGGAGTGCTGAGAAGGGAGAGACACAGCTGTATGAAGCTCCATGTCCCAGCAGTGGGTGTGCTGGGTCCTCCCCACTCCTCCAGATGCTTGTTTCTTAGCTTTTGTGCTTTCAGCTGTTTTCTAATTGTTTCTTTTTAAAAGTAGGGGTAACTTTGGGGGAGTTTCTATGTTGTGGTTTCTGACTGCCTGGCAACATTTTTAAGAATTTTTTTTCTGTCTGGAATTTTGTCAGTGAATCACTTCAAAGACCATATTTTTGGTGACACTTGCTATCAGGCAGAATAAGCAAAATTTTGGCTGATGCAGGCAAAAAATATTTGAACTAGTTTGTGACACCAGAAAGAACACCCACAAAGAAAGTGCCACTTTTTGTATTCTCTGAACTATCCTTTTAAATCTCTAGGCAATTGGCACCTAGGCCTCTTGAGAATGGCATCCCACCTTTGTGGTGGGCACAGTGCCACCCTAGCAGATGGTCATGAGTGTTGGCATGCTGAGAATCAGTATGTGCATCACGTTTGAGTACAATAGGTCAGCCTCTCATCCAAGTATGTGGGAACGAGAGTGTCTGTGCTGAGCTTCTGTGCCAATGGTTAAAGGAATATACCATCATTAGGTTAGCTGCAAGACAGGTTTCATTTTTTTTAAATTAATCCATGTTTTCCATAGCTATTTGGAAGCACCATTTCTGCTGCAGTTCTATGGCTCCTGGATCACTCATAAAAGGCAGAATGCATGTATGCATACATGAACACGGAGCCCAGCCAGGGAGATACCTTCTTGTTTCAACAGAGATGTATTTTTGCCCTATTTGGTATCCCTGCTGAATGGCTCATCTAGGTACAAAAGCCAGATCCATAGAAGCCAGCATATAATTTCAGCTCAATAGATCCCTAAGAGCACTACAGTATTTGGCATGAAATTTGCAATGGAGCCCTTGAAGGGCCTTTCTCATCCTGGAACCAATGGAGGCTAATTTTGCTTCAGTAACAAAAAAATGTACCTTGCTGACATAACAAAACGGACATTTTCAAGCCTCTTTATTCAATCACATGTGGAAAGTTGCTGATAATATTAGGCACGCTTTCTGCATTTTCTTCTATCAAAATTGTCAAAATTCTTCCCAAGTAATATGGAGGCTCAGGGCACTTAGACTGAGGTGTCTTATCACAACCTTTTTCAGTGTAAAATATAGATAGGAAGCAAGACTGCCATTGTTTGTCAATGGCTTGTCTAGCAGAGGGCATATACTAAGAGCAAGCCAGCAGCATCTGGTTCTCTAGAGAGATGATGACCACTCAGACTTATTGATGTTCTTTGGCCTTATGCATTTGAAACTACATCACAAGGGGCAGTGCAATTCATCAAATTTCTTTCTGATGCCACTGAATATTCTGTTTGTGCTCGCAAATGTCACTCCTATTGTAAATGTAGACAGTTTAGTCCAAACTGAATAGATACTCCTGCTGTCATGAAATTTAAGTAGACCTGTTGGAGAGATTATTTTTTTCTGGACAGTGGACAAAACCACTTTTTTTTTTTTTACCTCATGTATAATCACAGTATGATATTTTTAATTTAGTTTTATGATGCAGTCAGGAAGAATAATTCTGAAACTTTTTCACTACCGTTCTAGTCATTCTTGAGAAAAAGAGTGACTGACTATAATGACTAAATGAGCAATTGATGTGGAAAAACCAGTCATATTTCAGGCTTTACCTCACTTGAAATTATTTGAATTATTAAAAATAATCATTACCATCAGCAGCTGAAATCAAATAAATGCAGAAGGACTCAAGTCCACATCTAACATCTGAGCCACCAAAATCTGAGCTCTATGAATATAGACCTATTTCCTGGAGGCAGTTCTGTTAATGAAAATTATCAAAATATTTTAGGTTGGGAAGAAGCATATTCTGGATTAAAGCCAATAATAATCAGGTCTTGTAACAGTATGCCAATTACATCTTACATAGGTAAATCAGTTGTCTTTGTATCATCAAAAGGCTACCGCACTTTGGTGGCACCATTTTCAAAGCTACCTAAGAGGGTTCAGTAGATAACCTAAGCTGTTCTCAATTTTGAAAATTTCCCGAATATCCTAGCTAATAGCCTAGACCTGTAACATAGTTACCAATAATAGCTAAATAGGCCTCAGAATCACAGAATCATTAAGATTTGGAAGAGATCTTCAAGGACATCTAGTCTAACCTTCAACCCAGTACCACTATAATCACCCCTAAACTATGTTCCCAAGTACTCAATCCAGACGCCTCTTGAAGACTTCCAGAGATGGTGACTCCCTCATCTCCCTGGGCTACTTATTCCAATGCCTAATCACTCTTTCAGAGGAATTTTTTTTCTAATATCTAGTCTGAACCTCCCCTGGTGCAACATTTCTTCTCATCCTTTCATTTGAGACATGGTAGAAGAGACTGACTCTCACCTCACTACAACCTCCTTTCAAGGAGTTGTAGAGAGCAATAAGATCCCCCCAAATCTCCTCTTCTCCAGACTAAACAAACCCAATTCCCTCAGCCACTCCTCATAATACAGGTTACCTAGACTCTTCACCAGCTTTGTTTCTGGACATGATCCAGCAGCTCAATGTTCTTTTTGAAGTGAAGGGCCCAAAAACTAAACACAGGACTTGAGTTGCAGCCTCACACTGCAGAGTACAGTGGGACAATCACTTCCCTAGTGCAACTAGTCACACTATTCTTAATACAGGCCAAGATGCCATTGGCCTTCTTGGCTACCTGGGCACACTGCTGTCTTCTATCCAGCCAGCTACTCATCCTAACTATGTCTGCTTAGAGCAATAAGAAACATAGTTCCTAAGTGGCTTCCCATATCTCGCATACGAAAAGACAGAAGAAAGCACCAGAGTCTAGTCAATGCTAACACGTACACTTATTGACCTCTACAGTCTATTAACTTCATTAATAAAAGCTGGATAGGGATTCATAGGGAAGGAGATGAAGTTTCTGAGTACATTATGCCTGCATTTCATGACAGGGAAATACTTATATAAAAAAAGAAGCAATTGCAGAAAAAAAGCTCCAAAAAACATTCAAATCACTGTTTATAATAATATTATACATATAAATGTACCTATAATTTATAAAAATATATAGTGATATAATTTTATATAGTAAAATAGTAATATATTGTGTACGACCGTATAATAATTAAAATGGTAACCCATATTAAATGTTTTTGTTCCTGAGAAGTTGAGAAGAGAATGTCTTTTTCTGTGTTAATTATGCAGTGGACAGATTAACAGAATGAAAACTAACAAGCTTTTACTGTATCATTTACTTCAGTCTTTGTATTTCAGACTTTACACAAGTGAAGAGCTCCATCTGGCCCTTATAGTTTTAGTAGCGCTAACCATGCCATAATGGCTTCTTCATTTAAAAGTAAAAAGTAAAAGTAGAGTTAGGAGCAGCACTACTTTGTATGATATCAATGGTTTGTTCTTAGTCCTTCAAAAGATGACTGAACCGAAATTTATTTCTAAATAATTAAAACTATAATTTCAATTATATTTTTAAAAATATTTGCATTAGTTCAATACACAACTTGAGTTGTTTTCCTCTCTTTTCTTTAATATCTTCCCAATGCCCTTGTAAATAATTGTTTTGTTACTTACAATAATCCGATAGAGCCAATAGAGCAAGAGATGACTAGCCCTACCATGTCTTTTTGGGATACCAAGAAACACACTTCTATGTGCACTCTTACGTCTTGAGAAAGAAAAAGAGAATAAGATATATTCATATGAATGGACCTTCCTGTTACAAATTATGGCAGAGGCTGGTGAGAAGTTCTGAAAAACATTCTCTTCTCTAGTGCCCACAACAGGATTGTGGAAGAAACATCTTGCTGATGTTTTTGCCTTTTTTGTAAAACACTTTGAAAACTACTAGAAAGGCGGATCTCACATGTAGAAGGCCACTGAGCAACAGAACTGCCTATTTTATAGGATAACAAGAAGGAACCTGGAGCTTTTGAGTTAGGAAGAACCATCCTCAAAGATGACCATGACCATGGTACAGTCTCCATAACCAGAAAGACAGATTCACCTCTGCATCAGTGCTCTTTTCATCATTTTATTTTACTATTTTGTGAAGAAACTCCAGATTGAGGGAGTCAAGCCTTTTCTGCTGTCATTGGTAATCAAAAGAAAGATAATAAAATCATTTTTAAGCTGAGAGTGTAAAACTTGACATTTTAGCCATGATAGATGAATATTCTTTATTTTCACAGAGAAAACTATTACTGCTACTTCATGTATTAGACTATGTTATAGAATATCTCTCCCACATGTGCTTAAGAACTTATATCAAGTTCCTATGATAAGCAGCATAACAGCGTAACTCAACATGCTGAGTTTTCTGTGAGAATTATCTATCCTCCATCCTTCCCCAGACCTGAACACCTTTCCTTCTATGTGGTTCTCCAAAGATTTCAAACAGTTGGGACAGTGGATGCATTATCAGAAAACACAACTGATTTAATTATTAAATTATTAAGTTAATTAATATATTTGTGTCCCTGCTTAATTTCCTTTATTTTTTTCATCCAAACTAATATCATACAACTTTCATTTAAGCACATGGCACTGACAATGATTTTTGTCATACTAAATTCTGTAGGTACACACCAGGGCTATCATATTATGCATTAACATGCACACAAATGACAGTGGTGGCTGAGAGAAAGAAAGAAGAGAAAAGAAATTTAGATATATTCCCAGTGACTGCTGCCAGTAACATTATAACTGACGTGATGCTTGTACTGGTTTTGGCTGGGGTAGAGTTAATTTTCTAAATTATAGGATTTATAATCAAGGATATCAAAGAGTTGTCATTTTTTGTCTGTCATGGTTTTCTTAAGTTTTTCTGCTTCTTAAAGTTCTGCTTCTTTTTCAAAGTGTTTTTTGTAAGAGTGTCTGCACCAGCATCATAAAAGATGATGTAAAATTTGAATTTTTTAATCAGAAACCTTACTACAAAAATAGTCATTCATGATTCATCTTAACTGCTGTTCATGACTGACTTAGTTAAGTCTGTGGAGCATTCCACAATTAAGCAATCTGGCTCAAACAGCAGGTAAAGTAGACCAGGTAAAATCACCTAAACCTATTATGGGCTACATCTCTTCCAGCAGCATAATGAAACATTAGAATAATGCTTAGCTTTCTAGACTCCAGCTGAAATGTAGAGGTAGTCTCAGGTTTAATAACAAGAGATACTCAAAACCACAGTAATAAATAAAATGTAGGCATCTTACTGGCTAAGAAGATTCCCACTCACCCCATGAGAGTTAACCAGAGGACACATGCATGTGCCAGCCTGAAAGAAGGTAGATTTAGATTGGATATTAGGAAGAAAATCTTTACTATGAGGGTGGTGAGGCACCAGAACAAATTGTCCAGAGAAGTTGTTGATGCCCTATCCCTGGAAGTAATCGAAGCCAGGCTGGATGAGTCTCTGAAAGACCTTGTGTAGTGGAAGGTGTCACTGCCCATGTCAGCAGTTTGGAACTAGATGAGCTTTAAGATTTCTTCCAACTCAAACCATTCTATGATTCTGTGACGCCCAGCTCCCTGCGTCGTTTCTGAAGACAAGCAGTGGTTTACAAGGCAGGGCACTATGCTCTGCAAACTCACTAGGAAACCAAGACCTAGCTGCAAGGCTATGGCTCAAAGTTTTATTTCTGAAGCTTTCAAGGTCAAGAGACCATGCCCAGCTGAGTTACAGCAACCCACGGAACTGCTCTTCTGGCTAATGCAAAATTACTGAGAAGTCTATTCCTTTCTCATAATGCAGTGCATCTTTGTCCTAGTGCTCATCAGTTAAATTATTTTTCAGTTTCCTCAGCAGTCTTTGAATGATTCTTGGAAGACTCCAGGCAGAAGACACCCTCAGCAGCTGCGCTGCCTCACTGGAAGCAGGCAGCCTTTCAGTACCCACAGTCCAGCTCTGCAGGGCAGCAGTAGTCCTTAGTTGTCTCCAGTGGTGCCTATCCAAGTAGAAGGCAGGGGCCTCCTCTCATAGTCTGGTCTCGTTTTGCTGTTTGTTTGTTATTCACCCAGACCACTGAACGTAACAAGGCATAAATAGTCCAGTGAACACAGATCAAAATCCAGATCTCGCACACAACATGCTGGTGTCCTTAATCAATAAGCTAAAGATTTGCTGTCCCACTTATCTGCCTTCATTCTGGCCATCAGAGTTAGGCAGTGATGGAAAGCAGACTCTCTGACTCCCTCTTTTGAATTTAAGTATCTATGTTTTATCAGACGAAGTGGCCTTTTCTGTACAAATATCATTAACTGTCCCCATTAATTTGGAGCTATGATTTCTGTGTAAGCCAATCATGCAAACTAAAAAAACAGCCCTGAAAACTATCTGGCTGTTGGGAGCTTCTAGAAGACCTGATTCCTCCCAGGACAGGTAAAAACAATTCTAGCTTCCAAGGGTGAGATCATTTATAAGGAAAGAGTGAGGAATGAAAATACACTGTGATTTTCTAGTAAATGCTCCTACTTCTGTGAAAGTGTTGCGAAATTTATTCAAGTGAACAGGTTTGTTTTATTTTATATGTATATACTTTATCTAAAGGAAAGCATTCATTACACAGTACTTTTACAGTGGTTTTTTAATGTCTTCCTCATAAATACATTGTTATCAAGACTGGGATACAAAGAGGTGAGGGTAGTAAACTCATCTGCTGTATTATGGGCCTGATTTAGATCTCATTAAATCAGTATGTATTAGGAGTAACACCGGAAGTTCAGGAAGTCAAACTGACATAAAACTGGTGAAAGGCCTCTGGTCGGAGATTTCTTGTGCATGAAATTACAGTTTTGGTCCTGTGCCTGGTTTATAAAAGTGCTGTGCACTAAGGAGAGGTCAGAAATTTATGAAGTCAGTGACTGTCATATAAAGAGTTCAGTCATCAGGGTGAGCATCAACCTGACACTGTCTAATAATAAAGCTAAAATTTCCCCTGTATCTTAATGTCCTCTTCCTGAGCCCTTTGAAAAGAGTCATAATTTATCAGATCCAAGATAATTAATAAATCAAAGCAAAGATAAAAAGTATGACCCAGGGCATGTGTCTGTTGTTACTATTCCCGCTATTGCTCATGCTAGGCAACTCTAACCCCTCAGCTGGAGTCCCAAGACCTGAGCTAGACACTTAACCTCTGAGAGCCATTTAGGTGAAAAATTGGGCATCTCCAAAACGTACTCCTAAAAAAATCATATAGTGAAGGGAAGCTTCCTAAGGAGCTGGGAATCTCCTATGTCTAGTTAATAGGAAATTCCAATCATGTCTGCAATCACTTCTCTCTCCTCTGGAATTTTGATTCCCAGGTCTGAGCTGTGAGCAGACAGACACTTTTCCACTTGGGATCCTCAGGCCCAAGGGCTCTCCTGAGGGAATCTTTAGCAATTGCTCTTTGAGCAGACCTTATTGTTTTATTTCAAAAATAAATCCAAAGGAGGGGAGAAATGTAATAGCTTAGCGGTTAGAGGCACTCCCTGAGGAAACTGAGGAGGGACCATGCTCTCTTCAGCCT
Source organism: Cephalopterus ornatus (assembly GCA_013396775.1). NCBI lineage: Eukaryota > Metazoa > Chordata > Aves > Passeriformes > Cotingidae > Cephalopterus > Cephalopterus ornatus. The sequence continues at coordinate 528,091 of VZRE01005795.1, read as the reverse complement.
GAGGGGGCATCAAATTAGCAGCTCCAAGAGCTGCTCCAGCCACCGAGCTCGAGGGGCATCTACTTCCTCCAGCTCCCCTCAAGGCTCGCACGGCTGAGCAGCGTGCAGCCCAGGGCAAAGCAAACACAGCTTTTGGGGCCAGCGCTGAATAGCAGGCTGTTTGACCTGCCTGCCACCAGCAAGTGGTGACTGGCCATCCTGTTCTGACTGCCTTAGAAGGAGAATTTATACTGCAACAACATAGTCCTAACTGCCCTACTCCAGCAAGGAACTCTGTAAATAAATTTCCTATAGAAACAGTCAAACCTGCTTAATCCAGTAGGAAAACGTGGAAATATTAACATCACCAAAATGGACAGATAACTTGTTTTGATCAATAAAATTGGTACTTAGGACACTATCTGAACAGTAGCACCTAGCTGCTACTAATCACTGTTACCTTGTCAGTACCATCTTCTTTCTAATAGTGACCATTCTTTATACTTTTGCCAAAATTAATTTTGCCCTTCAGCCTTCTTAAGTTTTGTAGGAGTTCTTTTAAGGTGCATTAGCATATGAAATATTTCTCATACAATGTCAAAATAGAAAGGAACAACAATGTCCAACTCTACTTTAAAACAATTGGCAATTTTTTTCAGCAATAAACAGAATAACAGCATCTAGTGTTTTGCAATTGACATTAATACTTTTTAAAAAAAAATACCAAAAAAAGTGATCAATCTCTCAACATTCCTCATATAATTCTTTTTATGTGCTGTATATCTGAGCCTCCAAAGGCCAGCCTACCTACATTTCATCATGTTCCCTATAGTCATTCACTATGTACTATGTCATATCAAAGGTCAGAGCAACTTTTTTTCCTACTCAAGAACAGTAGATTCTAATATCAAATATCTTTTCAAAGAAAAAGAAGATAATTAGTGGATAGGATAAGCAGAAGTTTTATCTCTAGAGAATTCACTCCTCACAGATCTCTAATTAAAGCAGAAGAAATTGCATGATGTGCTTATGCTGTTAAGCATTAGCACAAGCAAACCTTGAAGAGGGCTGGTACGCAGTGATATAGGATATTTTATTTGCTTGTTTCTCAACACTTCATGCAGACAAGACCTCTACTTTCGCTTCAGCTGCTAATCAGCTTGTCTGGTAACAGGATGTTTTTTTGTTGGCATTATTAGTAATTATTTGCATTGCCTTGGTACTTAGGAGACCCGTTTACAAGCTGAAATGATGCTACTCCTGCCAAAAAAGCAGGTTCTGCTTCAGTAAGCTTACAATTTAAGAGTATGTCTCTACTGCACAGAAGACTACTGTTCATGATAAAATCATTTTATTTAAAGATATTTCAGATATTTTCTCCCCATTCTGCAGCCAGGTTTATAAATATTATGGAGATGTATCTGAAATATGATAAGAGACAACAGATACATACAGACAAGGGAGAAAATGAGACAATATTGGTCACTAAGATTGATAGGGGTCAAAGCACACTCACATAATTGCTGTCAGCTGTTTCTCAGATTTATGGCCCCAAAGAAGAGGTTTTTAAGGAGGGAATGAAAGGAGGATGATAAAGCAGCTGTGTATGTAGTTACAGGAGGCTTTTCCCCTGGATGAAGAGCAGAAGGAGAGAAAGTGCGAAAGTGACTGAAGATACAAGAATTGAATAGTGAAGACTCAGATGTGAACAAGAAGGATATTGAGGGGTGGAGACAGGGTCTGGAGTAACCCAGTGGTGAAGGCAAGCAGTCCAGACCAAACATAATGAATGTGGGAAAAGATGAAGAAAAAAGGAAAAATTTGATCCTTTAAAAGATTGAAGAAGTAAGTTCAAGAAATTATCATAACATTATTTTACATGAGACCAGACTGTTGTAAAATTTGGACTAAGACATGTTGTCATAAAAGACTTAGATGGCTAGCGCTTGGTATGCTAGTGTGAGGAGTAGGGAGCAGGCAGAGATATTATCTGCTGCTTGTCTAGGACAGTTGAATTTTCCTACAGTATATCATTGTTTGTAGTTATTAAATACCCGCAAGATTTAGATTCATAGTGACCTTAAAGTTGTATTGAGCCAGTGGCCGAAGCTACATCTCCAGACAGAAAAGTGAGATTGGCAGCTCAAGAAGATAATTAATCTTCTACTTTAAGAGAGCTGATGTGAATCTCCTTTTGACTAATAGACACAATCAGAATCTTTCTAAGCACGTTTTCAAATGACTGTATTGAGTTACATTTTTTCATTCCATTTTTTTATGCACCATCTCTGCTACATCCAGGCTTCCTGTCTCTTCCTGTTCTCTAAAGGTTATGAAGTTAATTTATCAAAGTGGCTTTAAACATGAAGTGGTAATGAATATTTACACATGCTATGTCTCTCTTTGATGAGATAAAATGTGAGGATTTATTAAACAATTTTCCAATTAAAGATAGTCTACAAAGAACAAAAGATACTTCATTGGGCAGAGTAAAGCAGTACACGAGGAGATGTTAAAAGCTTATGAATCTAGGGAGTATTGACCTGCAATAATATACTATTCCTGAAAAATCCAGCACTGCTTTCTCAGACATTGTTAACTTTTTATATGACTTACCCTTTCTATGATTCTTGGTAGGTTTATATCCTGTGGTGAAAAATTCCTATGATGTTTCCATCTGAACATCTGTTGTAACTTGTGGATGGTTTTTCACATAAAAATTTACTTTCTTGCAGATCTATAAGGTATAGCATGCAACAGGAGGACAAGTATAAAAATTATATTCCTTTACTTGTGTTTGAGAGGAAGGGTGTTTTCTCTTGGTGATGGTGATCATCATGAACAGAGATGTCAAGAACTGAGTAGAGAATTTAACTTCCAAACAATTTGTTTTACTAGTCACACAAAATCTGGGAAATGGTACTGTTAAGTCCTATATTATGTCTGGTTTATATTGAAAAAATTCTTATATACACATAAATATACAGGACTCGTGAGTCATTCTCCTTCTTATAAGGAAACCCGAATAATGTCCGTATTCCTGAAAAACAGTGAGCAACTTCACAGAATGACTGTCCAGTTGAAGAGTTTGCTCAATATTTTCCTTCTGTTATTGCATGGATCCTAGTATGTAGGGTCTCTCATTTCTATGTATAACTATACAATATTCAGCTCAGCTGCTGGTAGGAATAGAGAAACAGTCTACACTCCTCTCTTTGAACTCCAAATTACAGTCATGTTCAAGAAAATATTTATCTTACATAATTAGCATTTTTACCTAGATCTGAAACATTTTTGTAGTTTTTTAACAAATGATGAAAAAATAATTTTGTCCTTGTCCTCTTTCATATCCAACATCATTCTTATTTTTGAGAGGGCTGCAAGAGCTAGTTCACATTCCTGAACCATTGACATAAATCAGGCAAGTACAGTGAAAATGATTTATTTGTCAAACATCACTAACAAACATATATAAGGGGAAAAAGCCATCTGTATATTTTAATTTTGGAAAAAAAAAAGACACTTTCTATTCAAATACAATAAGCTCTAAATATAATCAAGTTCAAATAGTCTAATTTATCTGTAGGCACTTTAAGCACCAAAGCATGTTACCTCATATATGGGAGACTTCTTGCTGATGGGTAATGTACCATCCACATGTAAAAGCATAAGAATACATAGCTGAGAAGTTATTAGGCATCGCCAACATATTGCAGATTGCTGCTCTAACTCAACCCCCACTAAGGCAGTATTACAATTTTTATAGTTCAATATCTATTTCAAGATATGCTGTGTCTTCTCAGAAGATGATATGACACGTCAAAAGAGAAGTCAAGATCAACTGTCTTACAAATGGAGCAAGAATTTTCTTCAGCAAAATGAGCACCATCCAACCAGAATTTTTTCGAAAATCAACAGTTGCATTTGTTGGTTTATTTTCCTTTTCTTTCACCTGCCTCCTTTCACTCAGGAAAGGCAAAATCTCAGTGTCAGCTTTGCACATACTGTCTGAGGCTGATGCAAATTAAACTAGTTATTAGCTTTGGATAAAGGAAATATATCTTGGCAAATAAGGTTTTTTGTCAACTGTGTATAAAACCTTTGATATATATTCACAACTGGGCTTGAATCTAGATGCACTATTCTCCTTAAGCACAGGTGGTAGAGCACAAAATAAGGTCATAATTTTTAATAACTTATAGTAATTTATGGTAGAATGAACAATTATTGTGATTTTATCTTCCAAAATATGATACTTTTGACTTAATGTGGTCAAAAAAAGTAAAATCCTTTCCACTGCTCTTGTCAAAGAGAAGCCAGTTGCCAGCCTATGTTTTTGTTAATGTAGTTATTAGCGCATAGATCCTCGCATGAATTTCTGCATTCAGAAATGTCATATTGAGCAGGACTGATCCTTGCAGTATTCTGAAAAAAACAAAATATATGTTAAACTGTGATTCAGTAACATTCTGATGTTTCAGACAGAACAGGTCCAGTCTGGTGAAATCTAACTGGAGCTTAGAGCCTGGTACATGATGTAGCTAGCATTTTGTGTCAGGCAACCCCCTGAAATCTGTTCCATGACAGCTTTTCAGCTGTGTGATAATTTCATCTATCATTGTAAGTTTCTACAGTATATTTAAGAGGCAGTTGGCCCTCAAAATATTTCATTTCCACTTTCTGTAATAAACTGCCTTCAATTAATAAACTTAAGAATTAATAAATATAATCACTATTTATATTATTAATCAATGATAATTAATGAAGTCATAAACAGGTATAATAGTAAAAATGTGATTAATGCAGAACATAGCTATTGGTAAGTACTTTGTAGTTTTTCATAAATATTAAACAAACAGGAATCATAACACATTTTAGAAAAAATTACTGGCAGGTAAATTCAAGAAGGGATTGCCTGCAACTTTACTCACTCCTGGCATTTTGGAAATTGTCTCCACTAATTATGTCACAATCTTTCAGGTTCTCCATGGATATTCTAGTTGGCAGCAGAAAGATAAATATGTACCAGATACTATTAGTCTAAATTAAAACCGCTGTCATTGTAATTGAAAGAAATGTGAACACAGGCAAATTCAACTCCCTGAAATTTAGGGCCATCACCTATTCAAGTCAATGGGTCAGCATTAATTTTAATTGAAGCTTCTATTTCGGTAAATAATGAAATTTTAAAAAGCAACAGAGAAAAAGATTACATAGTTCAAGTTTTAAATCCAAAGAGATATATACATCAAATCCAATCCCACACCATCACAGCTCCCCCTCCCAAGTCTGTCCACATTCTCCTAGAAGAATGTACGCATCCTGGCAACTGGGTGGTCTTTGTGCATAGCTGCTCCCCAGATGCATCTGCAACCCAGTTCAGGTCAATCCATAGCAATCACTGATGTGGTACAATCCCAAGAGTTCCTGAACAGAGCTGACATCCCACAGTACCTTGAAGGAACTGAAGGATAACGTCTTTTTTACCTTCCACTCTCACTTTAAGAGAAAAATGTAATAATCAGCTCAGTTAACCTCAAATTGTTTGTGAGACTAGCTATTGGAAAACATTAACTGTTTTAGTCATCACTATGTCGTTCAGAAAATCCTTCTCATATCTAAAAAGGGTACAAGGAGGATCAGTTCAGAACTTGGCCCCAGCTGAGGGGGATAGATGCTGTTTGGTGAACCTACCTGCACAAACGCATATTTGGGGGCTTAGGGGATGGTGGTCATGCCCATTTCTTAACTCAAAACAAGGATCCCTTGCCATCCTGAAGCTAGCATTACAGGAATAAGGCTCCAATCATCTTGATACAGAAGTATGTGCTTCTGATTGCTAATTCTGACACAGACCTCCAGTGGGAGCATGGACAAATTCAGGGACTTTTGTCTCAGTACCCTGTTTTTCAGACCAGAGGATGTTTTTCCTTGTTTCTGAAGGAATAAATAATTCACAGTTACACTATAGCTGTAGGAAAGCCAGATTAGATAGACATCTCACATTTACTTTTCAGAGCAAAATAAATTAGCCAGGATGTAACTTGAACACAGAATCACAGAATCACAGAATCATTTATGCTGGAAAAGACCTCTAAGGTAATTGAGTCTACTAACTCAACACTGCCAAGTCCACCACTAAACAATGTCCCAGGGTGCCACATCTCCACATCTTTTAAATACCTCCAGGATTGGTGGCTCAACCACTTCCCTGGGGCAGCCTGTTCCAATGCTAGAAAATAATTTCAATGTTGCAGCTAGACTGCTCCTAATTCCTTCTTTAGAGATAATTCAGTTTTGTCTACATAGCACTTTATAGTCACAAACATTGTTACAGAGACTGGTAGAAAAGAGCAGACCTACTCTCCTGCTGGCAGCTTATTTCTGTCCAACTGTCTGCTTTTTTCCAGCAGTCGTGTTAACATTGGTTTAGAGAGGAACCAACCCCCAAAAGCAACAGTGCAGACAAATCCATTTTGTTCAATGGAAATATTGCTGTCTAGGTCAGCAAATGCAGGGTCAGACTCTCTTACATTCAAATGAACAATCAACAGGCAAAAAATAAACCAACACATGTTCCTGAAGGCTTCAAGAAGAAAGAGAAGGAAGCAACTCTTACAGCTCAATTATCAAAAGTTAAAAGCTTAGGACATCTGATTACAGGACTTTTAAGCCTCATTGATCTAGGACGTACCTGCACATTAAGCAACGAGAAATCTTTTAATTGATCATCCCAATTAGACGTGAAGTGTAGGGCTGAGCCAGCTGGGCATTGAGAACTGTCCAGGCTGAGAAATCAGAAGTCATCTCTAATTTAGCTGGGGGATTTTTTCCGTACTACATTTTTCTTGCATATTCTGTGTTTATCCCTATCTGCCAAAAGTCTTAGCCCCTCTGCACACTAGATCTTAACATCAGTCATTCCAAACTCAGACAATGCAAAATCAATTTTGCTTCCAACATTTGCCAAGCCCACAGACTATGTTTGTGTCAGCTTTTTAAGTTATCTGACTTTTTTTCCCCATTGCCCTGTTTGCAACAGAGAGGGACTCAGCACTTTTTTTAAGGCAGGATGTTGTTTTGTTTTTTTTTTTTACTTCGTGCTAGTATAATATCTTTGGTACACACATCTTCAAATGTTTTACAACCATGCAGTAACCTTATTGCATGACAAGGAGCTGTATATTTTTCTATCTGTATAGCTACATTTGTACATATTATATATAATCCATATAGCACAGACCCACATATGCACATATGTAAAATAATAAAAAATATATATTTATGTGTATACTTTTTGTATTGTATGATTATTAACAACTCTAGTGTAGATGCCAGATAGACGTATGTAATCCCTCAAGAAAATTATTAATTAACTGGATGGTTGTAAAATATGTGAACATTTCTGAGTCAAAGATCCTGTGTATACAAAATCATTGTACATACAATCATCATTGTCCTTACTCATATCTAGATGAACTATAGCACATAGCAACTTTCTCCAGATCATTCAACAAATGAGCCCAATTGGGAATAGGCAAACCTAGCCATGAGATATACATTATTTTCAGTGCTGTATAATGAGAGATGGAAGGCATCACAGAGGGTATTGATACAGCGATGTTAAACAAGACTGTTTCTTTCTTCTTATTATTATTTCCTCATTTTCTCCCAGAAGTACTTTTATTTTTGAACATTTATGTTCTTCTTGTAACATAGTACTTCAAAACAAGCATTTTGGAATGTTAAAGTGCAGGAAGATCAGTGAAGCTTTTTAAATGTTTTCCAAAAATGTGATAAATCTTTCTCCTAGTTTCTTCTATAACAAGTACAATGTTTACCAAAGTAGTTAAAGCAATTTGGAGTTCATGTAAATCTGAATTAAGCTGTTCTAGCATTAATATGGAGAGAAACATCAAAGAAATGTGTTAGCAACTTTGACTATAGCTGATCTGCTCTCAACCAATAAGCATGTTCTAAGGTACTCAAGGTATTTCTTTTTTGTCTGATTAAACCACAGTTGTAGCCTGTGATTCATAATCAGTATTTAGCAAGGTATCATAGAGATTTCTAACAGTAAGTCAGGTACGCATAATGCTTTTTCAACAGAATGTTAGTGCACATTAAAAAAAAAAAATATTAACATGTGTTGGTGGCTAGGGATTCACTGATCTTCTGCATTACCTGCTCTTCACTATGTTAGTAACATAGTTTTGCAGCTGTTTCAGCAACCTTTTTGTTGCTGCATGCACAGGTGCTATTAAATACAGTTAAATTAACACTACTTTGCAGTCTATGTTGCATGATCACCGTAACATCAAATTACCTAAGCAGCATGAATTGGTTAACATATTTTATGATTGAGCCATGTTAATGAATATTAAGCGTATTTTAACAAAATGAAAGAAAACCACATAAACATGTTAGATTTACTAGGTAACTTGGAAAACAAAAATGCTTGTTTATGCTTGAAAATAGAGTCGTCTGGTTTTTTGCTGCTGTGTGAATATGAATATTCTGATGAAACTGGTGTAGCTGTTGCTTTCTGTTGCTCTCTGTTACTCAGTTTTTTCAGAGCTTGGGAACAGATGGTGCACCACCTGACTCCGCGCACTCTAATGTAAGATTCATTGTGCTTCACAGGAAATCAAAGATCAAGCAACATTGCAGAAGGTGAAGCAGCACCTCAGCAACCAGCAACACAGTATGATACAGTCAAGAGGTGGAACAAGAAAGAAGGGAGAGAGAAGGAGAAAGAGAGACAGAATAGAAGAAAGAAAGACTTAGCTAGATTTCTGAGGTCTATTTTGCTTTCTTGTTTCTCCTTTTATTTTCTGGTGGGGTTTTTTTGGTGTTGCAGGCTTTTTGTTGTTTTTTGTTTGTTTGTTTGTGGTTTTGTTTTTGTTTGGTTTGGTTTTTAGTTTTTGGATGGTTGGTTGGTTGGTTGGTTTGGATTGTGGTTTTTTTCAATCTCGAGTCTATTCTCTATTCTTTGGGGAAAGCATCATGTGATTCCAAAGGAGAAACTTTAATCCCTAGGCTGCCAAAAGTTCAGACCTGCCAAGGAAAATCTCAGTGTTTAGAAGCAAGAGAGCTATTTGATTTGATTGTTTGCTTCAATTTCACTCTAATAAATGCCTGTTTGTAAAACTAATAGCTTTACAAATATTTAGAAGTTCATTCCAAATTTCAGAGGGTTTTATAGCTGTAAAGAATTACAGTTCTGTGTTACCTGCCTCTCTCCACTTGCTACTCATCCTTCCCTCCCTTTGCCTTGACTTTCTCTGCCTGGACAGAACACTTAGGCCTGAGCTACTCCTTTAAGGAAATACGGAGTTCCCACGTAAATTATTACATGCATAGGCTGTGTAACACCAACAGTGGGGAATAAGCACTGTCTAAAGGGTCTTCCTTCAAAACACTTTCCATCCCTAAATCTTTCAGATGAAAGCTGTGAGTTCTTGTCTTGGACACCTGCACTGATGTAAAATGACATAATTTCAAGTGAAGCTGAGTGTTATCATGACCTACCTTCTGTATGTATATTCAGAAACTAAAACCACCACCCGTCTCAGCTGGTGTTTTCAGGTACCCAGTACAGCACCATGCATAACACACAGCACCTTTCACATCACTTATAAGAGGCAGGTAACTATCTGAAAGGATCATCCCTTAGTTTCTCATTACTTGAATACAGGAATTCACAGAAGTCTATATCCTTAAAATGTATATCCAATCCCAGCATCTAGGCCTGACCTAAATCTAAATGAAGTCTATAGGAAAACCACTTTATGCTCAATTTGAAGTTCACCAGAACAGGCCTTGCAGTAAAAAAACCGTAGGGCTGTCTATTTAAAATGTGTAAATACTGCAGCAAAACACATAGACGAAACCTTTACCACAGTGAAGAAAGTAAAGAAAGTCAAGGATCACTTGAAAGGGATGCCCAGGAAAGGGTACACAGCAAAGAAAATATTCCTTCAGTCCTCAAAACTATCTGTGTGTCCAGCAGGTATTTGCATGTCTAATGTTCAATGAAACAGAAGTGAGATGGCCTTTGAGGATCTGGACAAGAAGACTAGATGGTCAGCAAAATTAGAAAAGCCATGAAGAAATACAAAAATGATGTTGCTGTTACAGAACTCTGATGCTGTAAAGATGATCAGATCTAGGCATAAAACTACAGCAGCAGACTACAAGCAGCCATGACTCCTCTGCCTCTGACTTTTACTGAGTCTCTAGAAAGCCAGGCTTGTACCTGCCACTTAGAAAGTTTAGAGCTATTTTGTTAGTTTTCCCTTTTAGCCTTCTAGTAAGACAGACCTGAACTTTGTGAAGTCCCTGCTCCTCGTCCTTGGCAGAACCAACGAAGGAGGTAAATATTAATTTTGTTTATGAAGGCTTAAGATAGATCTACCTATGATGTCTGGACACTGGTAAGAAGTGGTGTATATCTAAAATAAAAAAAAAATTAAAAAAATAGATTGTCCCACAGAGAAAATGTGTGTGAAGCTCAGTACATTGCAGCATCAAACAAGCAGAAATTATACCAATTTTCTGAAAGACAATTGAACATCACAGAAGACAAAGAGCAAACAGCACATCATGCATTGCATCCGTGTTTCACAGTGCTGCATGGCCTGGTGATGAGAGGACCAAATCTTACACTCCTTCTATGGCATTCACTTTTGAAACAAGCTGAATGGCTCTACACAAATAGTTTCCAGTTGCATGTATCACCTTTACAGCATACTCCTCTTTCACATTTCTAATAGATATTATATTTACAGGAATGATGCATAAGGTGATCTTTTTTCTCCAGCTAGAGCAGTGCAACAGTGGACTGAGCACAACTGACGCACTCTCAATTTCAGCCCACTGCAGTTAGGCTGTACCTGAGAGTGTTACAGTGGTGTAGCTAGAGAGATTAGTTTAGTTATCCTACCTGCTTTCCTTATATGAACAAGGTCCCCTTGGTCAGGCGCACAGTGAACAACAGCTTGGATGTTTAAGCCTCGGGATTTATAAAGTATCTGGTAATACAGGCGAATGCAAACACAGTTGTGTTATCAGTATGCTAATCAGAATGAGAAATTTCATTGGTTTCATTGGTTTAAAATGGCCCTTTTATGCCTAAGCATAATAACAACAATGGAAGTTACAAATTTTATTTTTGTTATCAGTTGTTTTGCTGAAGTTTTCATATACAAGACACAACTTAAAGCAAATCCTTATTTGCAGATGGATTATCGCTCTTCGACATACAGAAACTGAAACAATATTTGTTTGCTGCAAAAACAGCGGGTTTGACACTCTGCATGTAGAATCAATTTGATGTTAGCAGTATACATTACCTTACTGTAAGCTTTTCCCCACCCCCCCCTTTTTTTTTTACTTCAGTCAATTATAGTGGACGCTTTTCAACTAATCCTTCACAAATCACTGCCCATGTAGGACTCTACACTGAAAAGTGATGTGGTTGGAATAATGATATTTCTATAAAGAAATAACAGGTGGGAAAAAAATTTAGAATATACATGGCATGGGGGAAGAGGTACCTAAATTTATCCTGTATAAAATTCAAACCAGCTGAAATAGAAAATTCGGCAACCTCTTCAATCTAATTAATTTTTATATTCTAACAATTTTTGCTCACTTACTTTAGTAACATAATTCATAAATTCAGAAGTCACTGCAGTAACTTAGTTTGACTCTTGTAGCTGAGCATGACATGGAATGAGAGAAGATACTTAAGCTTCCATTTGTCCATGATATATGAAGAAAAATACTTAACATCTTACAGCAAGAACCAAAGGGTATTCACCAAAGAAGATAGTAAGTTTGGATAGGAAAGATCTAGCTACCAATACGATTATCATTGTCATTTATACTGTGTTCTACCTTGCTCTGCAATTACAATACAGTAATTTTAAAATTCAATAAAGATACTTAAATATTTTCCTTGCTTACATGTCAGAGGCACTTCATGGATTGAGAGAGGAATTAGCTCTTCAGCAGCATGTACCAAGATGAAAATAAACTGTGCTTCATCTTTTGTCATAGTATTTCAATTCTCCCCATTATGTTAAATGTTTTTTACTGTTAAGTTATACTCAAACAACTACAACAATCCTGCCTCCCCATCATCTCTCCCTGACCATAAAATTTCAATCCCTCTTTCACACCCATGCTGCTGTTTCTGTGGTTTGATACTGAGCTGGTTCATGGAGCTGAGTCAGCAGAAAATCACAATATTTTTAAAGGCTGGGGGAGCGTTAGGCGGAGCTGTGATTTTGGCTGGCTGTGTACTGCTGAAAAAGAACACCCTGAGTTAGGGGGTAAATAAATGCTCGCACCAAAGCTTGTGAGTTTTAGTAATGCATTGCACATGTTAGTATACAGCCTGCTCCGTCAATAGCAGATGTAAAGGGGAATGGGAGGAGCACTTTTAGAAACTCAGAAGTTTTCATTCTTTGAGATATTCAAAAGCTGTCTGGACACAGTCCTGGGCAACTGGCTCTAGGTGGTCCCACTTGTACAGGGGGTTGAATCAAAATCACCTCTGAAGGTCCCTTCTGACCTCAGACATTCCGATTCTTTGAAAATTACTAATGCTTTGATATTGATCTGTTTTCCAAATGTGGTGTTCATAGCACCTTGTTTCATTACAGCTATATATCTGAGCTCTTTAGGCATTCTATTGGAACGTCTTATAGGATCATCTAAAACCTCAGGATACAGTAGCTTGAAGATTGAGTCATGGGTGCTGAATTGCCTTCCTAGAAGCAACAAAATTTAGACAATTACTGTGTAAGCCTGAAACAACCTCATAAACAACCTCAGCTTTCAAGAGGAAATTAATTTACATTTTCACCTTTTACCAGGAATGTATTTATTACCACTGGAAAGCAATTTGCACGTATCAGCTTTGAGATTAATACAGAGAGAACTGGGCTTGTCAGCAAGAAGCTGGAAAATTGTCATAAGCGAGGCTGTGTATTCACTCCAGAGCGGTCCTTCTGCATCACCTTTCTTTGCACAAGTAGTAAGGTTGAAGCACAGGGTTAACAGATTCCAATTTTTAAATATCTAAACTGCACACTGAAAATAAAGTAAAAACCACCAATATAACTAAAGTGGATCATTCTTGCCACGGATATATAGTAAATATTTCATCTAACTTTGATGCTGTAGAACTGATTTTCTTTAGTTACGTAGTTTTTTCTTAAGATACCTCTGTACATGGTAAAGCTATCAAACTAATAAAGGGTTTACAGTGAGAGGATTTCACAAGTAGGGAATAGTATCTGCTTCTCTTAACCTAAAAATATTACATACTCTCTGGAACAACATGGCTAAAACTTAGCATAAGAATGAGTGGACCAAAAACCAGATTTATATTCCCAAGAGTTTTCAAAAAATAACACTTTTTTGGAATAGCAAAATGAAAATGTTCTGGGGAAAAAAAAAATTCAAAAAGTCAAAAAGCATTATTGGAGTCATGTCTGTCTGTTTAATAGATAATTGGCAGGATGATACTTTGATCAGCCACAACAATGCCTTCTTTCTCTGGCACTATTACCTTTTTACTCCCAATGGCATTAACAATATTAGAAACTACCGAATCTTCACATTCCCTTACCTATAGAGATTTCCACTTGCACTCTTCCCTCTCACTCTTTTATCTTCTCCATCCTGTCAGCTGTTGACTGCTTTTTTTTTCCACTTTCCTGGGCCTACCCATCTGTCCTGCATGCCTTACAAAGATTTCCTATCTTTTTTTCATACGTAACTCATCATCCACACCCTATTTGTCTTTCTCAGACAAATATTATCTCACTCCAAATATTTGTCTTTCACTCTATCAAGACCAAATAGCCTTTCTGTTACCCTGCCCAAATCCAGAAAACAAGAGTAACCACACACCACTGCTCTCATTCACGGACTGGGCTGAGCCCTGTAGGTCTCCACCCCTGCTACTTGTCACCATTCATTCAGGTTAGCTCTCTTGTCTATATCACATCTGTCAGGTTTTATCAGCTCATTGTAGCCATTGCTTCTTTCTTCCCAAACACCAACCAAGAAGAGGACACACAGCTTCAGAACTGGTTTTATATCAATCCCCCAAAGGATTGGGTGACCATCACTCTCTACCTCCTTGGAGAATGTTGGGATCCTGAGTACTCCTCATTACACTGTCTTTGTGTTGATCTTCATACTAAAATGCCGAAGGAGAGCAACCATGTTGTTAGATACTGACATATGAGCCCTATCCATCATTCAAGGATCACATATTCTCTATTGCTTGAACCAGGACCAGGAACATGAGAAATTCAGAAGACTCTTTTGTGCGTTGTATTTATTCATTCATTCATTTTGCAGACTGTACTGTTTCTCTTCTACATGTTTCCTCCCAGGAAGACTTCTTCCTGGTAATTGAATACAGAGGCTGTCTGCCAGCAACAAGCAGACCATCATTTCAGGGGCCACTAGAATATACCTAATGAGCTACATATGAATGTATACAGATTGGGGACACAAAACCAGAAGAAAGGAAATCCAAAGGAGTTGCCAGTTTCCCTGACTCAAGTTAAAGAAATAACACCCTTCACTTCCTTGAGAAATGTAAACTTCTTCAAGATATATCCAGACATTAGATTTTTGTTCCAGCTCCTTCTCTTTCTGTCCCGTTAACAGCTTTTGCAACTTTCTATGACTCAGGAACAAAATTGTTCCATCAGGAACTTCTGCTCCATGATCTCCAAGACATAGCAGTACTACAAGCCTGACTTGAACTCAGATTTCAGACAGATCGTTGAACTATAGAGAATGAATGTTACAGCACAAGCTTAGAGGTTATGGCAACTTCTCACTGATGTTGCTGTTATTTTAAAAGTCATTTTCATACTGTCCTTGAAAGTTACAAATAGATAATCCTATCCAAGAAGACATTTTGCTGGAAGTTTTAGGGCTCTGAAAATCATGATTTAGGCCTTGATTTTTCTTTTTATGTTGTCACATTGTTTTCAGAGCAACGTGGTGATTTGCCAACTTTCCTTCTTGGAGAATAATGAAGTAAAACAGCTGAACATCAGAAACAGAGCTCATGATGAGCTTGTCTTTTGAGTTTAACAGCAGGGGCCCCACACTTGGTAATCATTACTACTGCCTAATCTACTGCATGTTTTCTTAGTCAGTAGAGATTAGAGCAATGGTGCTTCAGACATCTATTGGGAATAGAGCTAAAATGGAATCTTGAAAATTATGTGTAAAAATAAAAATATGTAATATACACATGTAAATGTTTCTCTGCTGAATGTTATTGGCCTAGTAAAAGAGCTGCTTGGTGCTATGCTGGAGTCCCACCTTTGGGAATTGACTGTAGACTCTAACAACAAAACATAGAGACTATGGGCTTTTGAGGCTTCTATAAATTTAGAAACTCATTGAGAACACTTGTCCACACAGGGGAAAGTTTTTTAACTTACGTGCTTGGGATTAGGCTGTGCGATTGCCAACAATGTTAATGGGAACTGTTCTCGCCTCTGAAAATATCAGCCTAACTCTATAATAAAGTAATTTCCTCCACTATTGGTTTAAGCGCTTCATGCCAAATTTCTGACCTCAGTTACTTACTTGAAATCCAAGGTTGTTTTTTGAATTGGGTTGCCTGCAGGCAAGAGAAACAATTGCTCAATAAAATTCAGAGACAACCAGTACATCCAGGACTAATACTGTCTGCTTCTCACACATATTTTTGTACCACTATACTCCATGAATAAACCACCAGTAGGGGACATTACATGCATTATAAATAGAAAGCCAGAGAAATAACTTCATAGATTAAAAAAAAGAAGTATCGGCTGAGGGAACTGCCAGATGAATGAACCCAATGGTTAACCAAGGTTAGTTTCTTTGAGCAGTTTCTACTTGGACCAGGCAGAGCTGTTCATTGCAAGGTATAAGAATGAGGCTAAAACGACAAATGCAAGCTTTGCATTCGAGAAAGTCCAGTATCTCTTGAGACACTGTGGCTTACCACTGCATCGCAGTGAACCAAGCACTGGCCCACCACAGCAATCCAAACGGGCTGTGTCAGGCTGTTTTGCTTGTTTAGAAGATGTTCACTGAGATGCAACAGCCAGGAAGAAAAGGTTTTGAGATCTAAGTAGGACTGAGGAGATGTTTATAGCCATACCTCAATGTTTATCATGATTCCAAATTGGGGTGGCAACTTGAAACAGAACTACTTATACAGTATAGCGCAAAAAAAATAATCATGGTACTAAAGGTGAAGCAATTTGCCTCTGGTCATTTCAGCATCAAACAATTTCGTTATACTGAGTAGAAGTGAAGCTGGCGGACATTTTTTCTTCTATGAAACTGTCAGTCTGGTTTGATTATGTCTTACATAGCCGTGTAAGACTGTTCCACTCTTTCTGGATTTCCAAAGATGCTGTATGCAGCTGGCATAAGGGGAATTCCACTCTCCAACAAGGACAAGGTAATACCCTAAATTACCCAGGCCCCAGGCCACGTAAGAGTGAATTGCTTGAACTATTGTTCACATAAAGACAAACCAAGAACTTCTGTTTAATATTAAATTTATCTGGAAAGAACTTAATTTGATTTAATTTAACAAATCAAAATTTTGTTAAGACATCTTAAGTTATCATACCGTAATGATAAATGTAGTTTTTTTCTTTTTCCACTTTTTTTTGTGTGTGTGTGACATCTGCATTTTTCAACAGAATAAACATGTTAATGGAAAATAGCACAGCTAGATCTAATTTGAATGCTACAAGCTCTTTGGGTTTATGTAGTGCTGAGCATCTTGGCTTTGGACTAGCAAAGCATAGTAAAGTTTTTAACTTTAAACACAAGAACAATCCAGCATCTATACTGCACCTGCATAGTTTGCAATTCACTGTGGTCTCCAGCTGACTCTTTCCCATCAGTGGAAATACACTCAGTGGGCCACTACACATCCTGGTCTTCTGATTATTTACACCAAAGGAACCTGTTGGAGTCACAGATGCTCTGTTATTCCCTGTCTATCAGTATTTGTTTACAAAGAAAAAAGGGACTATGCCTACATCTCATCCCAACATGTAGTCAGAATTATACTGACTAAGGCAAACACTTGAGAAGGAGAGCAGTTTACACCTTGAAGAGCATTCACATCACAGCGAACACATCTCCAATGTAAAGAAATTTTACAACCATCTTCAGCTTGGCTTTGTGGTAAACTACACTAGCATAGGTGTCCTTTATTATTAGGAAAAGCAATAAAGGAGATTGTCACTGCTGCAGTTTGGTGGATACTCACAAAGGTCACTCAGGTGTTCTTGCAAAGACCAGAATTAAAAAAAAAAAAATTAAAAAAAACACAACATACACACAAAAAAACCCCCAACAAACAAACAAACAAAAACCCCAAAACAAAGCAAACCAATAAAACCCCAAAACAAACAAAACCCCCAACAAAATAAAACAACAACAAAAAACTCCAAACAAAACAAAAACAAAATAAAACAAAAAAGTGAAAAACCTACTGTCCTAGTCATATTACCAGAACCAAAACTCCCTGGTCAGAGTAACACAGTTATACAGCAGCGGAAGGGCAGAGACGGACTTTTAGACAATGCAGCAGATACACTACAACCACTAGATCCATTGCAGAACAGGATTATCAGGTTTCTAAAGTGCTGCTTCACTGGCATTAACCTTTTGCAGCAGAGATATATTCAAGAAAAGTTAATTTTTTCCCAGAAAAGTGATTTTCAGTCTTTCAGTGTGTGTGTTCTTTACGTTTCTCTTCCCAAACCTAGAAGACCAGATAGAGAAAAGCAATGCAACTCAGACCAGGAGGCAGAGCTTCCACACCAAAGACAAAAAGTGGTAAAAGGTGTTGCATGGATTACAGATCAAGCAGGAGAGATAACTGTGGTGTTCGCAGTCACTGGGAATGGTGAGAAGGTCCTGTATTTATTATCCTGTTTTTATTATCCAACTAAAAACTGTGAAAATGGAAGTTGACTAGGTTGAGTGAAGAACCACCAGCGTTTCCAAAGGGGGATGTTGCCTTATATCTGCTGATGAAAGACTAGATCTTTGGTCTTCAGTCTTTTTACAGTATGTTATTTATGGTGTTCTCTCATGTCAGTCCTTTTATCTCATCAGGTTTCACATGAATTATTCACTGATGCTCTGGCTATATGATTTGATTGCACTTCTAGAATGTATGTTAAATTTAGTTATGCTGCACTTTTCTTAGTAAAGCCTTATTACTGAAACTCACAGTTTAGCAGGATACAATCCCCTCCTCCCACCTTCCAACTGTGGCTTTTGTTGTGGGTTGGTTTTTTTTTGGTTTGTTTTTTTTTTTTTAACAGAATGTCAATAGCATAGTGCTAGACAGATCTTCCATTTATACTCCGAGGCTGCATTTTCATCTAGGTTTTCAACTCTCAGAAAGGTCTTGAGTGTCTTGAACTGTGTTCTATTCGAGTGCATTTCTTGTAGGATGCCAGCTGCTTTCCTGGCACTAGGCATGAACGTCACTGCTAAATTATGCTCTCTAACACTGTCACTGACATCTCGAATGCAATCTTTCTAACCCTGACCCCCCATCTGAATTGAAAGGCATGTTGAAGATTATTCCTGTTCTGGCCCATTCTTTCTCACTTCCACTTGTATTGTGTTAGATAACTGAGCTAATTGCTGTGACTCAAAAATGCCACAACTTTGCATGTAAGGGCTTGCTGTCTTCCTCCCAGACAACCGACAGCATGAATAATGTTATATCAGCAAGGTTTTAAAATAAAGATGATTTTAAAATATTCTTTCTAGCAGTGAAACAAGAAGATTATTTGGAAGATTTCTATTGTTTGCCTAATTAAAATTTTATATTGGTATATAAACTTCATGTTTCTCTTACTACTGAACTTATCAGGACTGCAAGTCAAGGTCTGAAAAATCTACCCTGTGAAATCAGTTTGCATAACCACCTGCTGAAATGAAAGTGGTCAACAAATCCTTTTTTATGTAGCTGCTTATTTAGTCAAGTGTCCTCACCTCTGGCAAACTCCGTTCTGCATACCCAAATTCTATATGCAGGCATAGCCCTGACCTTCCCTTTCTGACGTGAGAGATGTGGAGAGCAAGACTTTTTACAAACAACCTCAGATTAGAGTGAAAGAGAAGGGTACAGAATGTGACATAGAAGGGAAGTGAATGGTTCATATTAATTGCATAAATGTTTCAATATTTTGATGAAGCTTGACCATGAATGTTTAGGCTGTCCAGGATTAGCCTTACAAAGAAATACACAATTTTTATATCAGGAATGCCACCTGCATCTAACTTTCTTTTAAATTATTTAATATAACTTTTGTTTATAATTCCAGTTTGAAATCAAGAACATCTACAACCCCAACCATCAATGCTCTTCAATATCTAATTTCACAGTTTTCTTAACACATATCTCATGTTATTTATTATAGTCAGTGTCATCCCAACACCTTTCTCTGTTTTGCTACATTTTAAAAGGTTTAGCTGGCAAGCCATCAATCATAAATCATAAGACATATTTTAACTTCAACTAAGATCAGTTTAGAAAGAAAAGAAGTCTTGTATGGCCTAATTGGCTACATTACTCACATCTCTAAGTGATAAATGCCTGTTTTGGAAAAGGAAGCTGGATTTTTTAGAGTTTTGGTATATATCTATAGAAAGAAACAAAATTTTCAGTTTCTTTATAGCCTGGAGCAATACTGTTATTGATAAATCTAAGGCTTTTAGTGCAAGGAAGCCTCTTTGGAGCTAAGTGTCAGTGTTCAGAAATACATTCATTGCTTCATTAAACACTTTTGTTTCTCCAGTTATATTTCAGTCACTAAGTAAAGGGAGGAATGATACAATTTTAGGAATAACTGAATTTTTTCCTCTGGAGACATAAAGAAGCTAGAATTAATGTTTTTATTTACTCAGTGTATTTTAAAGTTTCCCTTCCTGTAAGTTATCATATACAAATTAGTTCTTTAATTGTTCTCTAACTAACTTCTGGCGTTATACCAAAACAAAGATATTTTTAAATATGAACCCATGTGTGAGTTGGCCATGTGTTTTTCTCTGCTTGGTGTTAAAGAACAGCATTACAATAATAAAAAACTCACAATAGAAAATTATGAAAAAAATAAAATATTTAGTTTTATAGTACAAAGCAAACAAACAAACAACTATTTGGAAAAGATGGCAGTCATTTCTATACTGCAATTTTAATTCAAAAGAAAATAGATCATTTTACGTATTCCATCAGGTCAATTGTACTAGCCACATTAAGCAGGTGATGCTCATTTCATTTTACAGGTAATTTATTGCAACTGCAACACTAACTCCAAGGCGGTTCACAAAAAATAATTTACCTTAAGTAAACACCATTTGCTGCTAATGATGGGGTAAAACAAACTTGCAGAGCATTTATGAACAGTAACATCTCTCTCTTTCAGTACACATTTGGAAACCAATCTCTGTTGTTTGCAGATGAATTAAGCATGGCTTGAAAAATCATTAAAGCCATCTGCTTTGATGAGAAAAAAACCCTGCTGTGATCATTTTATTGCACTGACAGAGGCTAGGGACCATTTTACAATAATTTTTAGCATCATTTACCCTAAATTTGACATCCTGTCTAAAAAATGATCAGTATTATCAGTTCTTGTTGTGCTTATTTAGAACTACATGTACAGAGAAAGCAGCTTATACAGGTAACTCAAGGTGTTTGTTTTACTGGTCTCCAACAGATGGATGAGCCTGTTTTCAACCATTAAAATCTGTAGTTACAACAAACTAAAGTTTTGTGGAAAGCTTAATCTTCTTCCTAAATGATAGAAGCCAATAAGCATAAAAATACCATCAGTGTTTCAACAAATTAGTTCCCATGGTCCATTTAAATATAAACTCTTTTTTTTCCAAGCATGCTGCACAGTTATTCAAAGTGTAACAAACCAGTAGGTTAATATTGCTGGTTTTTTACTTTTTGAATATATATTTTTGAGACCAATTCCACCTCATTTAAATAGAATTAATCTCTAAGAACTTTCAATATCTCAATATTTCCTTTTTTAAGTACTATTTGAACTGCTATGATTCCAGCAGATTTTTGATTCAAGTGGTTTTCAGCAGTATTTCATTGACTGGATTCTACTGTGACTGACTCCCCTGAAAAACTATGCATCATGCACAATTGCAGCAATCCTCTACCGATAACAACACTGTCTTACTCCCTATTTAGCTTTTGTACAAATAATTCTACTGCATATATGGAAGTTGTAAGTAAAATTTGCACAATAAAGCCTCCTAACATTAAATGAGTCATATTATGGTGTTTTTTTCAATTCCACAAGGAGAGTGGTGGATGGACTACTTAGAAATGCCACTTATTCCATCAGCATCCTAAATAGGATGAGCCACATCGGCCCTGAGCTAGGAACCAAGGAAGAAGAACCAAGAAGCTGTTTGAGGCACTAGTTGCTGTTTAGAACCACAGAAAGTATTTATAGGTGCTGACTATACACCCTTTTTCTGTAACCACTGTACTGATGTGAGTCTTTCTGCACGTATCAGATTCTCCAGTCCCGTGACCACTTTAGAATAAACAGGCCCTGAGCATTCCTTTCTGTGCACTCATCATAGTTACAGGTCCTTATGGAAGTAGACAACCAATGCAGCACAAAGTAGCAATGGGACTGATGGGTTTCAGTTTCTGGTGGTGATAACTTCCTTGATCCAGTCTAGAATCTCATTGGCTTTTTCATGACCAGACTACATCCTCCTGCATTAGGTAAATACTTCTGTGTACAATTTGCTTCAAAGCCAGATTGTTCAGAAAGAAATTATTTATATGGATACCTCATTCATATGCATCTGCCTCTTTCATTTACGACTCTCCAGTTCCCTTCTCTCCATTCTAAGTCTTTTCTAGATATTCCCTTGACCTCTATCTCTTCTCCAACAGCCCTTATTCTTCATATGTCTCTAGTCACAGAATGGTCCTTTCCTCCTTTTCTTTAATTTCCCTCCACTCCATTTCCTTTTCCCTTTGCTTCTCACTTGATAAAATGTAGAGAATGTTTCTCTGTTCACCCTCTACTTGCCAGTCCTCTGCATTTTCCTTTTGGTCATACATGTATATGTGTCCTGTGGATGCCAGCAACCATGCTCCAAAAATCAGTCAACAGCTTAAAAAAGTTACTGAGTTTTCAGTACTCCTTTAATGCTCAAGTGCTCTTTCTCAACCTCCCCTGTGGTTATTTCTGAAAAACCTTAATCTTTGTAGAAGGCTGTATAAATAATTGTTATACTTAACAATAATACTTGGGCATATCAAATCAATGCAATTGCTCCCACTTTGCGGACAGAGAACTTGAGCACAGAGAAAAGAGTATGGTGGCCATGATTGTAAAGCAGGTCAGGTAAAGATCAGAATGAAAAGACAGGTCTCTGGGCACACAGCACTGAGGCTTATTCATTTTCTGTAGTTCATATGACAAATATTAGGCAACAAATTTTAAGCATACTTTCTCCTGAAAAACATTAAAGAAAAGTCACCTATCTGAAATCTTCCATACCAAGGTGAAAACACATCATCTAGGAAACTAATTGCACTGTTAATAATGAAAACATACTGCATCACTGAGAGCATTATGTAACTGAAGAAGTTAAATTGACAAGGAACACAGCAAACCCATCATACATGCTCACATTTCTGGGTTAAGACTAGAGCCCCTGGGCTCATTCATTTCTCATCTTTTCTCAGGTGGTTTACCTGTAATTGTCATTACTCTACCTGCTTTGTCAGAGAAATTTATCTGCTGATATACACACAGATCTTAGTAAGGTCCTACAAGCACAATCCAGCTGTATATCTAATGGTGCAAAGAGACTAGAAAGAAATAGCTAGGGATTTCTTTGACTATGTACAATATCATGTGAAATGTTTGATGACTGCATAAGAAAACATTTGACATCTATCTCAGACATGCAATAATAGCTGTTAAAATCAACGCAGTATCAAGTATACAATTACAACTCATTACCTATTCCATGCTAATTCTAAGAATAAAGCATCATATTTGCATAAGAATATTATCTCAGTCACTCAACATTCTTTTTAAAGGCAGACTTGGAAGTCAAATAGTGATATTTTTAAAACTGTAGAATGATTATTGTATGAAACAGTAACATAGAAGAGAGCTGAGTGAGATAACACATGTACAGTATTTTTCTTTTTCTAATTAATGATATTTATAACCTTTTGTGATTAGGCTTCTGTACTGCTTGAGTGACAGAATCGTGCAGTTGATCCCTGAACATCTTAAACTGCCTCTTAAGATCCTCTTTTAATTAGGTAAAGTGCTTTGGATCTGATTATCCCAAAATATTCTCACATAGCATCTTCCTTTTAAAAACTTCTTGTGTTGTGTCATACACACACACACACACACACACACACGTCAACAACACAGTCTTTCAAAATTAACTCTGAGGCAGAATGTTCTCATGGTGGATTTGCATGGGAAAAACCTCATCACTTCAAGACTCTTCTGCTGTTCAGCTAGTCCCTTTCAAATGAATTTACCCTTCCATTCCCCAAAAAAAGGAAAGATGAAAGCTACACCATAATGGAAGAACTACCATCATCTTATATCAGAAATTAAGATTCGCAGGCTTGAAGGAGATAGTAGCTGTTTCCTGTGTACAAGATGCAAAATATATAATATACAACACATAGCATATAAATAAACAATTTTACATATATACTAGTTAACCTTATAATTTTTTTCACCTTCAAACAATTAGTTAATACATTTTCTTTTTTTATTCTGCTATACTAAAGAATATAAATATTCTGTATCCAAGCTTACAGTCTGAGCCAACTTTTCCCAGCTGGTTAAGAATTTAAGGAGCACTGCCAATACTTTCTGATTCATAAAGTCGTGTTACTCATTCTCTCTTTGTCTGTCTTCCACGTTTTCTCTACTCTTTTCTCTATTTTTCTGATCAGTATTGTACAAAAGAAGCAATCTTTTCCTTGTTTGCATATTTGTTCCGGGAAAAATAGTGTTGATGGTTCTGATAATGACCAGAATATGATTTATCTTGAAATATTCCATATTTGTGTTTCATTAAAAATAAGATTTTTTTTTTCTGTTCACTCTCATATCTTCTATGTTCTATACAAATGAGCTACTAAATGAAGGTTTTCTTTATTTATTTTGAATAGAAGCTATCTTTATTTCCTAAGAACCATCCAAATTTTTCCATCATCTCGTTTCTTTGCTCTTTACTTTTTCCAACACTTACACATTCGAGCTTTCTTTGTGCAAATATGCAGGGAGAGTTAAAAATTATAAACTAGAAAAAGTCAGAAGCTGCAACTCTAGGTTCCACAGTAAAGCTCAGTATTTGCAAAGTATGTTACATCACTGCTATTTTTAGTGCAGCAGCAGTAAAAAACAGATTCCAGACCCCACTCCACAAAATGTTGCACGAACATACAGTAAAGGAAAGTTTTTATTCAGAAATCTTATTAACTCAGATCAGCCTACTATGGATATCAGTGGAAAGAGTCCTATTAATTTTATTTAGCCTCATGTTGATTTGAGTTTAATCTGTAATTTGCATCATAATGGCTGCAACTCAAATAAAACGTCCTGGAAATTCAAAAGGCTTTTGTGAGCACTCCTAAGACAAAACAAAAAATAAAACAGTAGAGAATGTTTTCCCTATCTGACTTAAAGCCAAATCAGAAAGCAAAGATAGGAGAATTGCACTACCTATTGGTTTTGTGGCAAAACCTCAGTTTCTCTTCCAGGCCTATAGTGAGACACATGAAGAAAGGAGGTGAGAATTACAACTACAGGATGGACGGAAGTAGAAGAGAATGTGACATCTG
Organism: Cephalopterus ornatus; assembly: GCA_013396775.1. Classification (NCBI taxonomy): domain Eukaryota; kingdom Metazoa; phylum Chordata; class Aves; order Passeriformes; family Cotingidae; genus Cephalopterus; species Cephalopterus ornatus. Next base: position 503,154 of record VZRE01005795.1, on the reverse strand, counting down.
GCCTGGCATGTATCTGGGATACAGAGCTCAGCACCTCGTGGCATGCCCCATGAGGACATTCAGAGAATCCTAGACTTGTTCAGGTTGAAAAAGACCTCTAAGATTACAAATTTCAACAATTAACCCACCACTGCCAAGTCCACCACTAAACCATGTCCTTAAGTGCCACATCTGCATGTGTTTTAAGCATTTGCAGCAGCCAAGCAATTACAGAAGTTACTACTGGCTCAGTGAGGGGCATCACCTACTGGGGGCAGGAGAAACCACAGATGAACCACGTGCTGTTTGGAGCATCTGCAACAACCAATGCCTCAGTTCTGCTAGAGCTGATGTTTCATTGCAACCCAGCAGACTGGATATGGACTTGCAAAGGATTTCCTCATCTTAGGGAAAAGTGTAATACAAGTGAACAGAAATTTTTCTGACACACCCTTTGAAAATTACTATAGTTAACCTGTCACTGCATAATACTTTGTGTTTCATTTCTAGTTCCAATCCTGCTAAATTCTACAGGAGTTTTCCATATGCAGATCTACTATTGTATTTATAATAGTATCGTTGATCTATGATAAAGCTTTAATAATATTACAGTCATTTGACCATGCCTACATGTATAAGACACAAAAAATCCATGCTGTTTTCAGTGCTTTTTCTGTCCAAATTTTAAAAAGTTATCTAGCTAGTTATTTCTTTGCTCTGAATTTTTACCTTGGGAAATTACAGAGGCATTAAATTTCTGAGTGAAGTAACAAAAGAAAAAAACCTCTAGGAACAATTTTCTATCCAATGACTCAAATGATTGCAATTAACAGCTTTCACATTTCCATGAGTTTAAGAAAGAATTTGACCTTCTTAACAAAGAATCAGAAACTGAGCACTCTTTCTCTTGATCGCTCTCTGAAGCTGAGTTAATTTAATTCCTGGATGGCACTGATTTCTTTGCTATTGCATGAGTGCAGAAATTTGACCTTATAGCTTATAAAAATTGGTTTTCAGTGTAAGTGCATTGGAGATGTTTTTATACAGTATTAATTGATGCTTATTGCAGGCTAGAGGGCTGATCATTTAAAGCTGTGGTATCAGGCATGCCTTGCTTGTGGGCCTTTGTGACATGACAGCAAGTACAAAGACTATTAAAATCTCTTTGTGAAAACACACAAAAATCAATCCTCTTCCACAAGGAGGTGCCCTCCAGCACAATCAATACAAACTGGTACAACAATATCTTATGGCGCTTGTCAGCTGCTTTAAACCTTTTCGTTCAGCAGAGCTCACAAAGTGCTGCTGCCTTTCATCTCTGCTGGATTGTGCCAAATGAAGATGTATTTCTAGATGAGTTGCAGGGGCAAATGTTGCCATCAGTTACCCCCATGTAGAAGGCTTTAAATTCAGCAAGGTTGTAGGGGACTGATTTCAGCTTGGATTTCTTCCAGTAGAGTTAAAGAAGATGAATTTGTTTACTGTTTTGATGCTTTTCTTTCCTCTGCTTTAGTTATATTGCAGGTTCTTCATGGAAATTTTTGTGCTACATTTTGATTTGTGCATGCTACAGGGCCCAGAACACCAAAAGAATCTGAGTCATGACAATCTACACATCTACAGGTTCTTTCACCTTTATTATTAATTGATGGTATTAGCTCTAATTACAAGGCAACTGGTAGAAACTAATTTATTCAAGAACTATATGCCTTGATCAAGTGCACATCTACCAAGTGCTTTGACTTTAGCTTTGCTTGCTTGGTCTCATTGGGGTTGTCACCACACTTCTAAAACATGGCTGTGGAAATCTTCTGCAGTGACTTTCTAGCAATCAAATATTTTCCCAAGAAAACTATGAACCCAGAACCTGATAAGTGGAACTATTTGATTCCTATGCCTATCATCTAGTTCAATCAGTTTATATTCTGCTACATATCCCTTGAACATAAGCACCACAAAAACCAGAGTGATAAAGAGCTCTGGGTTAAAATAATGTTGCTAAGTGTTAGACACAGGAAAATACTCCACTAGCCCAGGACAACATACCTGCACACACATTCATTACAAAAAGACACTTGATAGGCTTGTGCAGTGAAAAATTAAACGGCATTCTCTGTTCTTGTGCTGTATTTCTTTCTGCAATGAGACATCAAACACCATGACTGAAATCAAATCCCATAAAATCTTGTCCAAACAAGCCCAGTCAAATCAAAATCCCTTTTATGGAAATTAACCTTCTGTGAGAAGAAAAGAAAACTCAACCAAATAGGCAGCTGCATAACACTGTGAATTAGTACATTAGCCTTTCAGCCTTAGGAGAACAGAGTTTAAATTCTGGCATTAGGCACAAAAGCAAACAAATTTTGAGGTCTCATATGAGTCATGCTCATTATGTACTTTTGATAGATCATGATCAAAGAAAGGTCACAGTGATTTGGATGGAACACACAGTAGATCCTTAGCCCCTGTTATTATTAGCCACTTCATTAATTCATTAAGAGTGAAAAGCAAAGAACTATCCTAAATTCCCCTCCTTAATGAATAAAAACTATGCAAATACAACAGATTCTGGTTTCTGAGTCAGGGAATGGTAGTAAAAATGTTACTTATTCAGTTTTGCTCCATCACTCCTTCAACAATACAAAATACCTTGGGCATAGATGGAATTGGACGAAGCCAGAACAACCTCCTGGTAAGCACAGAGCGTAGCTGATATGCAATCACTCTGACTGATCTTTACTCTTTTCAAGATTTCAAAGCCTCCAGTATCTCCAACTTTATTCTATCCTTTTCACTTGAGTGGAGCTGCCATCATGGGTCCTGATTAGCAGGAGTTGCCTGTCCTGATAGCACTCCTGCAGAAGTCAGGGATTGGCCTTTATGTCAAATGCCAAGACATCTTATGGGAATTTCAAACAGGTGTAGGACCAAAACATGGTAGTAGAGTACTTGACTCCCCAAACTCACTGCATCACACAGTGGCATGAACAACTACTCAGCCAAAATGAAGCACTCGGCGTTCCATTGGATCTGCATCTCTCCCTTCCCACCAATTTGCTGCCAGCTATCTTGACCTCCAGACTAAGAAAGAACTGCAGTCTGCAAATACACTTCTTCAAGGCTGCTAAATTCCACAGCAGACAACCAAGAAGTGGTTGGGATTCAGTGCAGGAGCTTTTCCTCCCTATGTACATCATATAGTCCCCATGAGAAGAATTCCTTAGAGACACTGTATATGAAGTAGGAAATTGCATCCAGTGCAAAACAGATGAACTGGATGCAGCTGGATTCAGTTCCTGATCAAATGAATCCTTCTAGGGCTGTTCCTCACCCATAACTCAATATGGACCTATACAGCATGAAATATACTTTCTGATCCCATAATATCCCATGTATAGCACTCAGTGCAGTTAGAAAGCTCCTAATTGCTTAGGAATATGGAGAACCTCAGGTAATCGCTTATTTTTTTCATGAACTGTATTTCCAAAATACACTTGTAACCACAACTCAACTGAGGTTGAGTGACTTTTAGTGAGGTAATGACCTCTAAAATAACTTCGCACACGGCTGAAGGCTAATCAAGTACTTAAATACATGCTAGGAAACAAACCAGCTTTTCCCAACATCTCTGATACAAACATAATTTTATATTTCTCTTGTAACCATTATAATGGCACAAAATAGAGGCTTAATATTTAGCTAGGGAGCTGCTCCCCAGTAATACTTCAGCTGTAAGCAGGACATTCCTCAGTGGAGAAACACTGTTACGAATCTATCAATAGGTAAGTAAAAGTGAGTTGAGGTAGACTCAATAAAACTATTTACATATTTAAAATATATACTTCAGTTCCTCTCAAATACAATTGGTCTGATATCCCCAAACCCCCTGAAATATGAAATAGAGCGATCTTTTAGGGCTTTACTGTTTTAAGAAGAAAGCAGTGACCCAATGGTCTTAGACAGGAATCTATATTTGCAAGTTGCACAGCAAAGGCTGATGTATCCAGTTCATGGCATTAATTTTTAGTTGCCACAGAATATTTCTATCTGTGGATCCCAAAGCATTTGCAAAGGCAGTTGAGCCCGGTTTCTCACAAGGGGCAGCAGAAAGATAAGGAGCTTTGTAAAAGGGCACCAGCAGTGCTGTAAACAGAACCCAGGCTGCCTGAGTCACAAATCAGTGATGAACATCCTTCCCCTCAATCTGGCAAACCGAGGAAGGGTTTGAAATGGTTTTGTCCACGTTTCAGCAAAGAAAGATGTATTTATTACTGCATAATATCCTTGTTAGACTTATAGTGGTCCTTTTGCTGGAGTATTTCATACAGTGACTAAATATTGCAGATACTTGCCTTTTGTAGTGTTTTTCTGCCACAGTAAGATACGTTAACCCATCTGAATAAGTTGGTACGTCTGCCCTAGCTTCCTGAAAAGGGGATTTGCACAATGAAAGAGTGTAAAATACAGGAGAACCTAAGCAAATTGAAGTACATGGAATAAAAAGAAAAAAGGATTTTTCTCATCTGAAGAGATGAAAAAGCAGATTGCAGTGTTCTGGTGGTGACAGAGATACAGAATAAAAAGAAGTAATAGTCTGTTATAGTTAAAAAACAGCACAGAGGAAGAAAAACTTTTGGATTTGCATGGAGAAGACAGCAAAACACTGGATGCCACAGCCCAGTTCTTTACTTTTGATCTTCATTTGCATTTGTACTGATTGGCTTGACCTTGCTCTACACAAGAATAAATGTATAAAGAAGAGGCAGAGGCAGAATGAATCAGTGTTCTCATAGCAAGTAAATACAAAAACTCCAGTAAGGCATACAAGATTAAATTCATCCATATGATAATGAGGTAGAGGAGGGAAATCTTGGGTCCAGTCCTGTTGAATTCAAGAGACTTCTGCGTTCTTTTTTTAACTAAAATGTACAGAAAAAGTCATAGAGCCACTGTGAAATGCTGGAGATCTCACCAAGCCATTAAGTGGAATTCTGCTGCCAGCAAGTGTTGACAAAAAGTGATGCTTCTGATTGTGTTCTTTGGCCCTTCAACTCTGTTGATTCGCAGTTCAGATTTCCTGTGTAGAGAACGCTCATGTATTCAGGAAACCATACATCACTTACAGGTACAAAAAAGGCAGAGCAAGATGAAGTCTGTAGACCTCAAGGCACACTCAGAGAAACCATCTGAGCTGTGTATATTAAAATATCAAGACTAAATATTCTTCTCTTTAACTTATTTTGAGAGAGCTGATCATATTTGCAATCCTAAAGTCTCTGCTACCAGCTGTAATTATTATACTTAACCTTCAGCTCACTAATTATGAATCGTTTTCTTGAAGTCTTGTGAAGATGTTCTGTTTTACAGTTCTCAGGGGAAGCTGAACATTTTTCTATTGTTATGTAGAAACTTGCAGCAAATAAATGGATTGTCTTATGGTAGTAATGGGAATCTGTAAATATTCTTCCTCTCAGAACTGCTCCTCAGTCCCTTTATAATTTCCCCTTCTATTTTGAAACTGGACAAGAGAGAAACAAAAAGGTTTATATTTTTGACTTTGAATATATTGTATATCAGTGAAGTTCTTCCTCTACTCTGTTCCTAGAGATCGGACTATATTTTATGTCCTGAGTATATTTTAAACCCTCCTTGATCCACTTCTCACCAAAAATGGCCTTTGTTCTCCCTTTCCAGGGCAATGAGACTGGCTAATTGCAATACATGACTTTGTGTACTGGGAAGAATTTAGTCCAGCTTTTTTGTCTAATTCTGACAGACCAGAATAAATGTCTTATGGGGATCACACTAAGTTGCATCTTACAGCTTCAGGATGGTAGAATCATTAATGACATCTCTTAATAGAAGCATTTATATATTAATAATGTATACATTAATTACATGGCTATTATATAAAGTGCCTATAGAGTCTATGTACATGAATAGTATCCATGTAGTAAATCACAAAGCTATATGTCAACTGTAATTATCCATGCATTTTTAAATTTCTTTTTCCTGAACCATTGGCAATCTCACATTTCAACACTCTGGAAAAGTTATTCTTCCTTTCTTTTCTGATAAATTTTCCCTCCTTTTCTCAAAAAATCTTAAGTTTAGGCAAATTAGGAACCATCAACTTCTATATTATAAACTTCTGAAATAATGAACAACTTTTCTTGAAAGAAGCAGTTAATATATGTGTGTGAGTACACAAATATTACCCAATACATTTGTGTTACTTCTCTAAGATGCTCTACTTTGCCCTTACTTTCAAATTCTTTGTCAGGACTTGAGACTTTCTATCACAGTCATTAACTTCGCATGCAGAAACACAAGGAAACCTGTACCACAATTTAAAAATTTCTAAACATTTGAAGAACAGTTTTCTTTCTCCTTTTTTTTTTTTTTCTTCAGCATATGAGGCTCAGGGGGAAAAAACTTAAAAAAAAAAAAAAAAAGATGCTTGGGATTGTTGCTATAAAAGCCTTTTTTATTTGGGGAGTGGGGGGAAGCTGTAAAATGTACTTCTGCTTCCAGAAATAAAGAGCATGGAAACAACTAGCAGATCAGGCATAGTAATACAACCGCTTCATATCCATGTCAATAAAAACTTTATACCAAATTGCTCCAAGATTATTCTATAATTAGGACAAAGCAACAACTGTATTCAGTGAAGAGTGGGTTACAGATTTCAGCTTTAAAATCTGATTTCACCTTTCAACAACAAGAACAAAGAAAAAGATTAGGAATTTTGATAGCTGTTGAATTTTAAAGAGGAAGCTTATTTTTCCCCTCATAAAGCAGGGTCAGGCAAAAAAGGAAGCTACCCTATGCCTGTCTAAAGATTAAAAACCTGAGACACTGGACTGGCTTGCTTCTCTTGGTGTCCTTTTTGCTATGTGTATAGGCCATTCTGGGCCCTTTTCTTTATCAACAATGTTGCTGTCCATGTATTGATTATCTTTTTTTTTATCTTATCAAGAGAGAGGTTCCTTTTCTAACGTGATGACTTTTTCTCTAACACATCTGGTTGAAAGTTCCAGATGGGCTTTTTCTTAGCAAATTTGAAACCTCTTCATGTAGTGCAAAAATTCATTGGCTTGAGTTACTTACGTCTCCAAATAGAAAAGAGATCTTGGGTGTGCAGTCCAACAGAAGTTGAACTCATCTAATGCCCCAGAATCGAAGGCCTCTGAGGAAGCCATTCCAAGCTAATTTTTACTTCTCAAGAATCACAATTTACAGTTTGCAGTTGCCAATTTGCAGTAAGACCGAGAGGTTTAATCTTATTTTCTTATGCTTAATAGTCTCAGGATTCTTTCTCTGCTCTTTTCTACTGCTTACAGCTATATATGACAGTCTGTCCTCCTAATGTATGGAGCTATTATCTGTCCCATTTAGGGCTTGTATGAGAATTCAGCTCACATTGGCAATGATATTTTAGACTGATACCATTTTGGAACAATGAGTCAGCAGGTCACGCTGCTCTGGATAAATCCTCTTATATAAATTTTCAGATATACTGAATTCCCATTATAGTTCATGCACATGGTCACTCCCAAATCACACAAATCAGACAAATAAAACTGCCTTTAGTCTTCCAAAAATATTACTAACTGAAGAAATCATATGCACAGTATTTCCAGAGTTTTTTCTATTGTTTTATGTGAGAGATTTGGGTCTCTTGTTGTCTGTGTTTGTCATAACCATGCTTTCAAAATCCAAACTATCTTGTCATGAGAAATGTCTCCGCTTGGATCCTACTTTCAGAGAGTCAGATGCACTGGTCTGTTGATACAATTTATATAAATGCATGAAGTCACCTAAGGTTTTAAGCAAGAGTCCAAGTCTGATGAAATTAGGATATGTACTGCTTAATGTTATCTGTTGAGGATGGAACTTAGAGCATTATAGAATATGTTATTGATAAAGTTAGAGCCAATATAATAATGGAAAGACATTCATTATTGTGTTTTCTCTCTTTCCTTACTTTGGGTAGTTACAACTTTCTAGCCCTACTTCAATCCTATATGTTACTATATAGCCTTGGTTTCCTATATGCAAGAATGTCACACAGAGAGCAAACATTAAGGTGAAATGTTAGGTGTTAGTGGTAGGGATATAAAATGAGTATTACTCACTAACTGGTCAAATTTTATCCTTGGTAGTATTTTTCATTTCTTCTTTTTTGAAAGACATAAAGTTCCCAGCTAAACGTAAATGCAGTAATGTTTCTCTTCTCCCTTTAAAAATAACTCCAACCCCAATGTCAGCAGCTTAGTAATTATGCACAAATCTTTGCAATGTAGTGTTAAAAAACCCCAAACTGCTTAAATGACTTATGTTACCTCCTTTTTAGTTCAATGAGAGGACCCAAACAAAATGCAGGACACAAATAGTACCTTGTGCCACTAGAACATTGTACCTTCATTTCAAATATTAGACCAGTGTCAGTGTTTAGAAAGAGAGGATGGGAAGAGGATGACTCTGGCATGTCCTCTGGAAGTTAGACAGTCCCTGTGTTAGGGACTTCCTGATTTGGAAAGCTCAATTCCATCATCATAGTTGAGAATGATTGTTGGCCATTGTTTCCAGGGATTTGTCTCAGCAATTTTTCTATTTTTTTTTTAAGGCTTGTGTCAACAAAAATAGCTGCCATCAATACATTTCACAAACTAAAGATTGTGCTATGTGATAAAGTACTTTTTTAATGTTTTTTAAACTGCTCAGACTTATTTTCCTATTGCCCCCCAAGAAGTTCTTGAGACTCAGTAGATTTTAATTCCTTATTTTTTCTCTCTAAACAATTTGTGATGTTATTCCCTCCTCTGTCCCAAGTTGAATAATTTTAAGCCATTTGTAAGCCTTAATTATTCTTATGATATCTCACAGTATCTTTCTAGGTCTCCCATAACCTTAGATATGGGGATCAGAACTGTGGAAGTGGTCAGAGTGACAAGAGAAGGTTACAAGATTTGCGGAGCATTTAGCTGGCATAAAGCATTAATAAGCCAAGCTGAAGTTCAAGGACTGTTTTTTCCACAGCCAAGCTACGTCACTTACCCAAGGCTAGATCATGATCATAACAACTACTGAGCTTCATGGATTGCACAGTTCCAGGCATTGATCTTTTCTTATGTGGTGGTGCTTTTTAAGTCATTAAGGCCAGATCTACAAAGAAATTTTATGTACAATAAAGTAGACCATTAGATTGCCTAAAAGATAACTTGTTGCTGAGCAGAACACTCCCTTAAGTATCAGGAAGAGTTAAACACCAAAAACTGAATTCAAGAAAACTTGAAAGCCAAGCAGGCACATGTACACAACTGCATAAAACCAATAGTCCTTTCTGGGGTGTAGGTATCTATTCCAGCCTTCAAGGAAATGTTTGACTGCCTCAACTCCTGTGAACTCCCTCCTGCAATGTAACGCTGAAACTCTAAAATAGTAGTACAGATGTGTTCTTCATTCTATTTCTCTGTAGATGCAAATCTAGGTCTTCACTCATTTTGTCTCTCTCACATTTGATTCTTGCAGGAAGCAGGAAGCTCTCATTCAGCTGACTGGCCTTTGAAAGGTTTTGTGGAGGCCCTTGGATACCCTAAATATTTACAGCTGGGATCACACAGCCTTCTAAGATGGAGCATAACAGTGGCTGAAATTCCTTTGCAAGTTTAGCCTTTGTGGCTAAATCTGCAGTATAACAAATTTTTGCTATTATAGAGAATTTGCTATTATAAAAAATGGCTTAGTACACTCCTTAAGACTTGTAAATGTTCACATGATCTTTGTGACCTGCTGGGCAGGCAGCCTGACCCTACAGGTTCCAGACACCTTTTAGAGACTAGTGCTGAGCCACTTGTAGCAGGGACTCTAGCACACAGAGTCTGCCAGCATGGGTTAAAAAAGTTGATTGTAAGGATTAGAGGCGTGTATAGAGCTCCAGTGGAGAGCTCTATATAAAAATGGAATGAGTTGTCTACATCAGTAGAATTCAAAAGACATATATATTTGTTTAATGCAATGGTTTTTTATTGGTCTCATGCTATGCCCCACATCTTGATCATTTGTGTATCTTTCTGAATAATGTGACATGTAAAAATGTCCTGTGTGTATACTATGCTAGATAAGCATACACATTACCAAATACAGGCCACAGTCTCTTTTAGCGTAAAGCTACATAGCTGATTTCAAGGAAGCCAAGCTGAGCTATATCAACAGTCTGCTCCATTATCCTTTGGTATTCTTTCTTTTGTGTCTGTGGTTTTTCTTGTGTTTTTTTTTTTTTTTTTTAATATAGTTGGATGATAGAGACACTACATTTACAGCGCAAAACTCCATCTGCATATTCAAATATATTGTTTGCTCTTTTAACAGCTACCAAACACTGTCCAGATGGTTTTACTAAACTATCAACAATCATGCCAAAGTCAGAACTGATATTCCTGTCCTTGGGGATATACTACCAGGGCCAAACACATCCCCAGTGCAGCTCTGTTAGCCTAACACATTTGGCCCACTGACCACAAAGTGCACTGCCTCCAATTACCTTCTCTCTCTTGCTCTTATCTCAGTTTACTGCCTCTATACTTATCTTAGTCCCTTCCTTTTATCTAAAACACTGCAATCTTCCAAGTCCCCTAATGCAGTTCATGGTTTTAGTCCTGTTCTCATCTAATATTATCATCCCTTTCTGTGTTTTACTTTCTCTCTTCCTTTTCCTGAAGCACTCCCACAAGCACCGGGGTCTTAAAAAACCACTGCTGTTTACAGAGTTTATTGCTTTCCATCATTTCTTATGATTCTCCTGCAGCATGTCTTTCAAATAATTATCTCTGTGATTTACTGTATCAGCCATATAACCTCCTTCTTCCTGTACTAATCAGCTCTGGATTAGCTAGTTGGTAGAGCCAGATTGCCCCTGACAGACTTTATCCCATCTCTATGCTTCCTCACTCAGCCATGTGAGGCATTGTGCTCTCTCTGGCTTTCTACATGTACACAGAGCTCATCGACAGATCTTCCAAGGCATACTCACCCTAGCTGGCCAGGCAGCAGCCTTAACTGCGTATTTCAGCAAACATCTCAAGCTCTGAGGAGCTGGTGCCTCTGCAAAAACATCCCCTTCTGCCTCGATTTAGGTCGTGTAGCCATATGGCACTGCCCATGCAAGCCACCATAGAGTGCCTTTTGCAGTGCATCTAAAACACTCAACACTCTATACCTGACCTTCTGTGAAGTGCCATTGTACTAAATCAGAAATTCACAAAAATATCATGGGTGAGCGAAGAATTGGCTTAAACTATCTTCAGATAGATCAGCTGGGTCCTATCACTGAAGGGAGGGGAAAAGAAAACTGAAATCTCCTCAACTTTCCTTTTTAGGGCAACAGCGAGGAACTACTACAGCCTCTACTGTGAATTACACAGCAAAAACACTATTTTGGACACCAAGTATCTACCTGGTTACCTGGAGTGTGGAAAGAGATATGCATAGACATTCCTTCTGAAAAAAAGCAAATTGTAGTTACTCAGAAACTATTAAAAAAACCAAACAAACCAAAAACCACCAAACTCAAATCCAACCAGTGGTTGCAATTACCTCTCTACCATGCAACTAAAAAGCATGGACATGGGCATAAGTGCCCGTAGGGCTTTGCTAGAGCAAACACAGAATTATAGCTTACCAGATCCAAACATTTGATTGTGATTCTTCCTCAGAGGTCCCTTCCTGTAATCTCTATTGCAGAAAGCTCATTTAAAAAAACCCAAAACTTCAGGGTACATTGAGTATTTTTGAGGTCAGTCCAATGAAACTATGCAATAAGGATAACACAGCAGTATTAAAGACATGATATATTAATAGGGTAAATAAGGCTACAGTTTTGGAGAACCTGATGTGTAGATAACTTCTTGAAGTTTATTTACCCTTTCTTTTTGTGATGTTTTTTGTGTCATTTCCACACAAAAAAAGTTCTTGGGGAAAATGTCAACAAGACACTTCATAGACATTTTCAGACTATTACATAAGAAGATGGCACAGATATTTCTTTCCCACAGAAATTAAATTGGTGTTCAAGGGGAAAACCAATATTTCAACCTCCTGAAGCAAAAGACGAAATTAACTTTACCTACCTATCCAATCATGAAAGGTGGGTGGTAAGGGACAGCACTTTGCTGTTGTATTTTTGAATCTTAGGCATCAGACAGACAGATCTGTGTAATCTTGTAGTTTTTTAATGCTACTGCCTCTAGCTTTCCATCCTGCTGTTCTGCCAGAGATTACTGTTCTTGTAGCAGAATTAACAAAAGACAATGCACTATAGTTCTGTGTTCTGTAAGAGTACAAGGAAGGCAGGGCTCAGTTCTGTGCTGCAGATGCTCCAGTTCTCAGCTTGGTATCTTAGCAAAATGCAGTGGATTTTGAATCAGAGTTCCTGAGACACAGGTGCCTGCTCCCAGCTGCTACCTCCTTTCCATGCAGAGTAGCCTCTGACTTAAAATCAAACCAAACCAAATCAATTACAGCAACAAAAAAGAAAAATAAAACAAAAAAACAAACAAAACCAACCAAACAAAAAAATCACCAAAACCAAAACTAACAAACAAACCAAAAAAAAAAAAAAGAGAGAAAAGCACCAAAAAAACCCCAAAAACCCACACAACAGAAAACCCCTAAAATAACAACCAAAGAGAACTGAGAAATTAATTTCCTAGGCTCTTGCTGTTGATCCAAGTAAGGTATTTCAGGGTAATGATTCTTTGAGTGTAAGATACCATATTAATTAATACTCCCAAAACATCTTTGAAGGAGACTATTTAGGAAAGTCCTCAGTACTATTAATGTGAGCACTGAATAGGATTGTTTATGGGTGCTATTACCTACAGTATGTGAACTGAAGCTAATGCTCTTCAGAGGAGAAAGTGCAGCCATTAACAATTCAAAGATTTCCTCATAATACCTTTTGTACACATTGATCTATTTCCTGCTATTAAAAACCAACCAAACAAAAAAACCACAAAGAAGGCAAAAATATTTACTAGATGATACTGTCCTGCGAAGATGGACTTGAAGCCCAAACCAGTCAGATGTCAAGGGCAATAAAACTCTAGGCACTAATCCCTGGGAAATAGTCTCAGGTAGCAGAAAACCCCAAAGACAAAAAGATTCTCAGCAAAGGGCTCTTCACAGGGAATTTATGGAGAAAACAATTGTTTATGTTCTTGTATCCCAGTTTCTCCTAGTTTCTCCCTTACAGCAGCCCACTGTAAGTAGAGTAAGTAGATTTGTTCTGACAAGGATATGAAATTTGCACTTTCAGTGAATATAATATTAAGGTTTATACTGTAGCTGGTGTGTGAGAAAGTTAGACTAGCATAACCTTGGAAAGAAAAGGCTTAGGCTCTTTGTCATGGAAGTCATATCCCTGAAGCAAAATTTGTACATTGTCCTAAACCTGTAATCTTTACTCTCTCAAATGGATTCTGAGGGGATCTGCCAAGTCCTTATCTAATTTCATCTCTGTTCAGCTACCGATGCAAGTGAACTGTCATGGCAGATGAAACCTGAGCCCCTTCAGCTGTATCACAGTTCTTAGGTCTTGCAGTGATGCCTCCCAGCTTTGCTTCACAGTAGCATTACTCCAGGCTGCCCAGCTGCTCTGGCCAGCAAGAAGATACACAAGCAGACACTCACACTCCTACTAAAGAGGTAAAACCTTCATTTTCTTTCCACTTGTGGCACAGCTTGAAAAAGAGCACTTTTTGGTATGTTTTTTTGTGTGTTACACTTTGCAAGAAGCTGTTCTAGGCTCTGGGAACAGACTCTCCTCTCCCCTTTCAAAATAATAACCTTACTGTAGGGGCCTCTTCAGTCTGAATGTTTAGGAATCCAATACACAACAATCTTGCAGAAATCAGCTGCCAGATTTATTATTCTACCTGAAAACCCCAAACAAACAAAACAAACAAAAAAAAAACCCAAACCCAACCCAAAACAAACAAAAAGTGGAATAAAAATAGACTTTAAATAAACCTCTTAGGTACATTTTAAAAAGGGTTAATCAGTTCAGTGAAAGACTTTTTTATCTTCTGCTCAGAAATTATGTAATGTTGGTCTGACTGCTTGTTTTGTTCAGTGAGTCACTACCATATACAGATATATATATATATTTCTTCTTAAATATTACACATTTGATGCATTTTTTAAATCTTTTTTTTTTTTCCTTTTTTTTGTCCAATCCCTTTCCCAAGCACCCACATCCTGCCACAGGCAAGAGGTGCTCCGTGCTGACATTAAAGAAGCAAAACCAATCCAAGGACTTTTCATCAAAGCATATTTCATTTGAACCTTATTTCAATGGAAACCACATTTTTTTTTAAACAATATTACCCAACCTTTTCCCTTTGCTTTTTGCTATTTCTGTGATTTTAGACTTCTTTTTCTGGGTTGATCACCAAGTATTTAAGTGCCATTGAGACTTACAGATGACAGAATTAGGTGACATATTAAGGCATATATACACTCTCATAAAATATGTTGTTTTATGGATCTGAGTAAATTAAATACCTGCCCAAATGTTTTTTATGCACCTGTGGTTTCTAGTGACCACTGCTTCTTTACTTTATGATTAACTGCATATTAAAATATTCATAACTTAGGTAGTGTCTTAGGATAGAAGATTAACCCACCACCTAGGATTGTCTTTGAAATCCATCCATTATGATGAAAATTATTCTTGTTTTTTTATGGTTATGTATTCATTTTTCTCTCACTTCTTGACAATACAGGAAAATGAGGTACTTCACGTAACACCTATTTAAATTTCACTGGGCAAAAAAAGAAACCCAGATCTTACCCCCTCTCCCTCCCTTCAAACTACAAATTATTGTATTTCAAAAAAGGTGCTCATAAATATTTAAAACTTTTGGGATTCTGTCAGGGCATTTTTTTTGTTTGTTTTACATACAGAATAGCAGGTGTGGCTTGTGTTCAAGATTACCCCTCTCAAAAAAAATAAAACAATTTGAAAAAAATAACAAAACAACAAAAAAACCCCTCAAAATTTAAATTGTCTTCCGAGCATATCTGATCACATTTACATTTAGTGTCCAAACAAGCTGATTGGTAACACCAGTGCCAGCACTACAACGTCATACAGCAACTTCATGGTATTCTTTGACAGTTCGTCTCCGTTCCACCAAAAATTACAAAAGGTTCTGCAGAGCTTTCCTTAGCAAGCTGAAGCTTACTAGTCATTTGTGGATGCGCATAAAAGCTGCTTATAGCACAGCTATGGCGTAAGCTATTTTCTAAGCAATAAATGGTTCAAGTCATCTATTTTGTCCTGAAATGCTACCTGTAGTTACAGCATTGCTTATAAATGGTCATAGTAAATTCAGCATCAAAGAGAATATTACAGAAAAAGACAGCAGCAGAAGCATTAGCATTATCTAGTATTTATATATGTTATCAACATAACACAGCAGTAAAAGGTTTAAATGCATATTAATGGGTACCGTGTCTAAAAATTACTATAGTACCTATTTAGTGTATTGGATATTTTTCTCAAGGAGTGCTTGCTGTGTCTAAACAGCATAATTAGATATGTGACTTAGTACAGTTAATTCCTATTGATTAAATAACTTATTTATGTACCAAAGGAAATGGAAGGATACAAAATGTTTTCTCCCTTCTGATCATGAACCTGTATTTAATGCTGACATGATCATCAGAAAGCCTACCACATGTAATTACTACCCTCAAATGGATCTTGAAAAATCTGAGCCATAGAATGGGCCATATATGTATAGCAATGTGGTATCAGATACAGCATGCAGCTTGCAGTCTGAAGTCAGGGATTTTGCTGCTTGGTGACTGTACTTATGGCCACTCAGTCACTAACTAGGACTTTATTTTGAGGCCATAACCCCCCAGCCAAAAAAAAAAAAAAAAGGAAAATCTTTCCGGATATCTGGTTATTCTCAGAGGCAAGGTACAAGATCTGCCACTGGAAGCTTCTAAATTAAATGCTGTAGTATATGCTTTGCTTCTCTTTTATTACTGCAGAAAGACAATTAAGAATGGCAAGAAACAAATGCCCTAGGCATGCTGTGCTGATATCATCACAAAGTGGTTATTTTGCACAATGAGAATTAACTGTACTATGGATACCCAGAGAAAATGTACAATATCTTATGCTGATATGAAACAAAACAGACATGATATAGCTTTTTTGTACTTAAAACTTGTATGTTCCCTTCCCAAACTTAAGTAAAAAGCAAACCCACCCTTCTCCTCCTTTTACACAGAATAATGTTTAGGTTCCAACCCACCCCTTTCAAATAAAGTGCACTGTCCATGGCAGACCATAGGAGTAATGCAACAGGAAAAGCCCCTTTTAGTGTACTTTTTAAAAAACAAACTGAAGTCGATTCAGCTTTCCTCTGGGTCTTGGGAAAGAGGAGAAGCTTAAGGGAGGGGGAAAACATCCCCTTCACTGTCACTGCTGTTAATAGACATAGCCTTCGTTGTAGGGGTGGGTGTTGCAGCAGCCACCATCCTGCATGTAGACCATGCTCTCATCAAAGTGGGACAGAGGCACAGTGTCCTCCTCATTGATGTGGCGCTCCATGTCAGTCTTCAGTAAGGGGCGCTGGTTGTCCGGAAAAGCCATGGAGAAAAGCGCTTCAGGGTCGCAAACAAACTTGTAGACGTATCTTTCTCCAGCGACCTTAAGACAACAGAAGGGGAAAAAAAGGTGCAGCGTAAGGCCTTGTGTTTTGCAACTCCAAGTTCAACAGCTCTGTGAAGAACTCACCTTTGTTACACAATTAGACAAGAGAGCAGAACTGGCTAGGCAATGACCTAGCAAAGACAAGAGGGACCTGCCAAAGCAGACTGTGTGGAATGACCTTGATTTTGCCACACGTCACATCTTGTTGGAAGATGGACTAGGTATTCTACACCACACATTTGTTTGCGATCATTTCCTATACTTAACCACTAATGGAACTGTTCTTATTGGAAAATGTAAACAAATTGTCGCTACAGTGGCAAAATAGAATTATACACTCTGTGTGCGAAGTGGAAAAAAGAATCACATTGCACGACAGAGATCTGGATTTCACTTTACACAGATTGATTCATATTTACGTACAAAAGCACTCTAGTTATGGTGGATGCTGATTGCACAGGCACGGCGTAAGCAAATACGTAGGCTAATATGTACTTAGCAATTGCTCATGCAAAGCTGGGACATTTAGATTTGCTTATGGAGGGGCAATTTGTCCAAAGATCCTAAAGTTTTCCCTTAACCAGAAAAAGCACCAAATGCCTGTGTTTCAATCTCCTAAAAGCTAAAGAATAACAAAAACAACACCGATTTGTTGTCTTATTAAAAAAAAACCCCAACAACGAACAGAAGTCAATACAGTGTCTTCTAAAGCACCTTTTCAAAATTGTGCTTAAAAATATGAATCATGTTGTATGCTCACAATTTATTAAAATTACTTAAAAATAAAGATCATATTGTCTGCTTCTTGCAACTCCAGCTACCATGGCACTGAAGCAAGTAAATGAAGATGGAAAAAGTGTCACAAACTTAACGACTCTATTCTTATGGGTAGAAAATAGTTTGAAGCACCCCCTTAAATTTTCAGCTTATATATTCTACAAATAGAATTTGATGGAGGCTATATCTGCAGTAGAATTTTTTACATTAACTTTGACAAACTATAGGCTGCATTCAGAAATTAGGCTTTTGCATAACCTGCTATAATTGCTTAATTTAAAACAAAGGAGGGAAAGCATGTATACAAACTTTGCAGTAAAGAAACCTGTTATGAATCTGCAATCCCCATTAGTTTTTAACATACACAAACTGGCCAGATAGATCGATCCTAGGACAAGCCTCAAACACAGCTATGTCAGAAAAATAAGCACACAAGCTAGCTTTCAATTTGTGTGTTAAATATATTCTTCTAGCTAATAAAGTAGTAGCTTAAGAGGTAGCAAGCTACCTATCAAAAGTACTTGTAAACTTTTCATATTAAATGGATGTGTGGGTTGGGGCAGTATTATCAGCCTTCTGGTATTTCAAATCCCACCTTTTCAACTTGCTTCACTCTGCTACTTTTTCTTTCCTCTCTGCTGCCTTTGAACTGTGCTGGCAACACACTTGCCTATGCAGCTGAGCTGTAACCTGCAACAGGGAACTCCTCTGAAGCACCAGCCAGCAAACCCAACCATTTCTGCTTCTCTCTGATCAGACCCAGTTTCCAGACCACTTTACAAAGATTCAATGTATAGTTACATGACACACAAAAATGAATAAGATGCTGTGCTACTGAAGAACCATAAGCCAATACTAGCCCAGATTGTTGTCCAAGTTGACTCCCAGATAGTGAAAAAGGAGTGCACTACAACAATCTCATAACCTAAGCAAGAGAACTTGCAAGACTTCACAAAACCTACTGGAAAAGCTGCCCAGAGTAACTTGAGCTGACAGCATTGTTTCCATTCATGGAATTGGCAAATGGCAGGTTTAAACATGTTAATCATCCAGGTCACGAAACTAACGTGAAAAGACATGGAATAAGTACTACAGCACAAGGTGTTCATTATGATCTTTGATCACACCTGCCAATTTTGTAGTTAAAGCAGACAGGTCTCTCCTATTGATTTCTAAGTCAATCTACATAATAATACATAGCAAGATTTAAAAAGTAAAATAGCAAGCCACAGGAGAAGAATGGATTGAATACTGTCAGTAAGACCAGACTGTAATATAAAAATTATTGTTAAACATTCTTCCTAACTCAGTCTATTAAAATATTCAATTTCAATTAAAACCAGTATTATTACACTTACTGAAGTACCCAAGCACTGGGCAGCTAATTTAGGTCTGCAAACAATTAATCATACAGTACTCTACTATTTGCCTTTCCCAGCTGCCAGGAAGCTTTTTTGGATATTTTTGAATGCTACCTCTTTCCCTATAATCATGACATGCATTTTGAGAACTAAAACCACAGACACTTTTTACACTGAAAAAAAATAATCTTAATGCATAGGCCTTAGTGTTTGCCTAAGTAGATGAAAAAACTATGTAACCCAACAAGTACTCCTTATTAACTAACTTACGGATTAACATGCAAGACTCTGGTGAAATGCAATACAAAATGAGCTACTCACCTTTTGCATGATTCCCTTTTCATAATAATAGCGAAGCGATCGGCTGAGTTTATCGTAGTTCATAGCTGGCCTATTTTTCTGAATCCCCCAGCGACGTGCCACCTGCCACAAAAATGGATTAGCATTGATTTGTTAAATGCATTTAACAAGCAGATCTTATCATCAGATACTTTATTTGGGGATGCAGGAGGGAGAACCCTGCAGGTGCAACAAGTAAGAATAAAGGTTGCCATGACCCGAATTTCCCACGCAGTACTATGATTTTTAATTGGAGACACATCACCATTAAACTTAAAACTGGCTTACTAACTTGCAAATGTAGTAGAGGGTTAAGGTTTTTTTCTTTGCTTCTTAATAAAGAAAACCAATGAAAAAATAAAGCCAAAGACAGACAAAAAGCATTTAGAAAGTTTCACCAGAAAATTTTCTCAAAAGATGAAAACTTATCTTTAGTTTGATACTATGGATAATTGTACTATTCCTGTCTTTTCCTTGCTGTCAGAAAACGAAGTTACATTAAACACACATTCATGCACATGAACACTTAGTTCATGAACTAATACAGACTGTACTTGGAATGACAGCAATGTTGAGATTACTAGGAGATACGAGTCAAAAGCCAACTCCCAGTCTTAAACATTACTTCAGCAAAAAAAATGAATTATCTGAGGAGGCAGAGTAATTGTTTGGAAGAACTATATGGTGGTATGAAGAATGGAACAGAAATTTCATAGTTGCAGTTGTATAATTTCCCTTAAAAATAACAATAAAAAGTGAATTGCAAGTAACTTAGGAAACCATTCCATAGAGAAGTATATGCCTTCTGCTCTGACTTATGATTCCTACTTGCCTTTACACTTCCTATTTTATTGCTAAAGATAGTTCTGGACAAAGACACCCTTTGTTTAAAGAGCTTAACTTCTTACTGCCCATCTGAAATTATAATCAGCTGTTGATGACATTTCAATTACTGTCTGTAAAAATGACTATCATGTCACCAGAGGGAAAAAACAGTCAGAGCTGATGAACTCTCTAAAGCACATTTTATAAAAATGTTGGAGAGGTGCATATGCATACAGCTCAGGAAATAGGACAGAGTAGCCAAGCAGTTTCTCTGCAGACTGCTCTACAAAACTTTCCCATAGGTGTCTGGAACTTTTTGATGCAAGCCATAGGCAACATATACCACTGAGAATTGAAGGGGACTAAACAACAGCAAATTCCATGATTTGGATCTCCATATGATCTCGAAAATTTCTTTCTAAAGTACTATTTCCTTTCAGCAGTTCAGCTTTTCAGGCTTATGTAAATTATCATGGCTCTGCTAACTTCAGCTATGTTTTAGCTGTATCGAAACATACCTCCAATCACGTCAATTTATGCCAGCTGCAGATCTGACCTAGATGCGTAACCTTGATTCACCCATTCCTCTTCATAACACATGCCCACATCGTTCTTTGTCTATTCCAAGTTTTTTTCTGCATTAATAAGAGTCCTGAACGTCCCCAACATAACAAGCTTGCAAAACAAATAAATACACAGCAAAGATAACTACAACAAAGTAATGGTTAAGAATATGCTCCATTTTTTTGTGTGGTATTTTGACACTCCTAAACAGGCAAGCAGGTCTGGAAGGAGTCTTGGTTCGCAACTCTTCTTGCCCCTGAACTGCACAGCATTAACCTCGTCTTGCTCTGTGGAAGGGATTCAGGCTTCTACTCTTCCACTCCACCTGCCTGCTGAAGGTTGCTGTCCCTGTGACGAGGCAGCATAAATGGACCTACACTCAATTCTCAGCCTCTATAGTTCGCACACACTTACTTTCTGAATGAACTACGGCACTCCAGGAGCTGATACATATTAATTTTTGTTGTCACCCTTTCTACAAGGGAACAAACCTCTAGCAAGGAATGAGATGGAAAGGTCATGTCATTTACATCCTAACCTGCCACAGCAGAACCAACAAGCTCTTTGATTTCCCTTCAATTTGCACTCAGCAATCAACAGAACTCTGCAACTTCCTATAGGCTATTCTTATTTTAATTGAGAGATTCATGACATTCAAATGGAAACAACTTAGGCTCCTTTGTAATCCCTAAGACTACACAGAAGTGAGGCAACTTTCAAGTATCCTGCCTCCTCCAGATCTCAGATGCAGTGCTGCTCAAAACCAAAGCAACTTCTACATAGCCAGACAAGCAGATGATCTGTTTAACTTAAATTAGAATATCCAGTTCTTCACGGAATTACACAATAAGGAAACCTTAGGACTTTGTTTTGCTACTTTCCTTTCCTTAGCTAATAAAATCTATAAAGGTTTTGCACCATCTGCTGGAAACCGTTTCTCAATAAAACTCTTCAATCTTGAAAAAATTTGGACACAGACGAAACTAAGAGGGTAAAAAATATAGAGACTGAGAATGGGGGAAAAATTAGATATGTTATTCAGCAAAACCAAAGCCTTTCCAAAGATTTCACTCTGTTCTGGGACAGGTCACACAACTGTGCAATCCATGTAGCCTGCTAAGGCTGCAGACTTGCAAGTTTCAATATCAAATTGACTAAGAGTGTGCTGAGGTCAAATCCTCAGATGCACAGCACCAAGATCTGCCCTTACACTGGTGTGGGGGATGCTCAGACAAACTAGAGCCAGCACAGGGGTCATTGCAGGAACCTGCTCCTCAGCCAGACCATGTTAGAAAAGAAAGGGACATCAGTCCTATCAGGGGACATCCATCCCCAACTACTCTATCACTCCCATAGAGATGTTAGCAGTGTAACTAAAATGCAAGAAAGCTTTCAGATTGCTTATACCAGCAGATGGATGGTAAACAGCAGAAATAGCTGGTGGAATGCAGAACCAGCCATACACCCCCAAACATTCCTACTCAGCTCTTACTCAGAGAGCATCCTGTCAGAAAATTTGCTGTGGTCTCCTCTATTACCAAACCCTATTCAAGGGGCAAAAAAAGTAAAGTAGAGTGATACCACTTTTAAATCCTCCACATCAATTTTATAGTAAAATTCACATACACCTGATCTTACAAGTTTCCATGACTGTTTAGAATACAGGATAGGTTATGTAATGTTACCTAGTCCAAAACTTTTTATGTAATAAAACATTCAATTTATTCCTTTTTATCACACAAGCGAGCTAAGTCATGCTTCAGCAAATGCTCATGAACACAAGTAATTTTATCCATCCCATGAGTCCTTCATGGTTCAGGAATGCCATGCACGTGCATGAGTGTTGCAAGCCTACGATCTAAGCATACATTAAACAATCTAATGATACACATAAGCAGGAAGATTCTGAAGAAAACCCTAAATAGAGGGAAATTTATGCAATTTTGATGGGATATTACTGCCTAAAAATCTTAACCTTCTCCTTGGCCACCTGTCAGACTTGGGGTACTTCACTCTACAACCTAGAAGCTCCAAGTTCCCACATCATCACACTGAAGAATATCTGGTGTTGAAAGACTATTAAGGAAAAAGCTTTCAAACGATTTTGGAACACAGCTCTGTCCATAAAGTGGTTCCCAAAAATGTGGGCCGCACAATTAATGTGAAGTATTTTATAACTCTAGTACTTGCAATACTTTTATTATTTTGTGGGACTAGGAGTCAAGTCTATGCTTTACCACACCTGTCACCCTTGTAAAGTGCTACTCAAGCAAAATACGGCCTAAGTCCAAAGGAGCACAATTCAATTTGCAGGATGGGGCAGTGAATGTGAGGGCATGCTGCATGCCTAACCCACCTCCTCTGGCTCAATCAGCTTGAATTCCATGCCTCGACCAGTCCATGCTATGAAGTGAGAGTTTGATGGGTCATCAAGAAGAGCTACCAAGAACTGCCACAGCTGAAGCGAGCCTCGCCGCTGGTACGTGGGTCCTTCACGGTACATGCCCGGCTCCTGTTTGACATCACCTGCACAGTACAACAGTATCAGGTAAGCACTGCGCAAAAAGCATCACCACTCACTTTGTCAGATAAACTCGCAAAGCAGTCATTAGGGTTAATAAAACAGAGGGAAGAAGGAGCCACCCACAAATGCAACATTCACGTTTGCAGGTGACTTACAATAACATATGAATATACTCAAAAGCATATAAATTCATTCATGATTTATCGAAGTCTCACTAAGCCTCTTCCCATGTACTTTTGATACATGCAAATCTTGCTTGCAAACCACTTTGTAATATCCTCTGCCTGAAAGAGCATAAAATACTTTTGAAGCAACTCTAATATGTGAAGAACTATGTTTGTGTACTATACTTTGCACAGGCCCCAGTTTTGATAATGTAACGTATGCTTCATAAAGCTGCAAAACCCTGCTGAGTGAAACTTCTCGTGCATGCAAATGCTTCTAACGAAAATGTGATGAAGTATTTGACTTGGACTTAAACAGCATGTGCTTTATGTACAGGCATGTAAATCCTGCAGACATGTGAGTTCCTCTGTGGCATACTGAACTTGCATATAAGCGCATATTACTTTTCCTCGCATCTGCATATTAAACTAGTATTCCCCCTAGTATTACTAGCAGTAAGTTAATTTTTCTAAAATTTTAAGTCTAGAGGAACCTTTTAAAAAAACAACAATAACATTCTACTAGTTGTTCCACAAACTGCCAATGAAAAAAACATCCCTACTGTCTTTGTTTTTTATCATCTTCATACTTCGTTTTTAACCATATTCATACTAAACCACTCATGCAAACAACAACAGCTGAAAGGTCTGATATTGAAGCAGACTATTTTTTCTCCACACATTTCAGCTACAAGAATAGCAATACCCTCCAACAAACAGTGTGACCCATTTAATATGCAAAGCCAGGAATTTACATTCAACCACAACATTAGGATGCTCTGATGGCCATTACAGAATGGCTCCATGGAGTGAAAGGTAGAATAATAATATTTAAAATGGAGCACTTCCTTTTGTAATAAGGAAAGAAAACTGAGTCAATAGCTTGGAAAACAAATAAATCAACACAAGGCTTTTTGGTTTATGTGAGGTTCAGGTTCCAGTCCTGAAAGGCCTTCTTTTTCAAGGACAGGTTTTTTTCTTTTAATGATAGCTGAGCAATGCACAAACAGCAAGTGCAGTATTACAGAGGATCAGATTCTTTGCCTGTGCTGACCTTTGATTTCAAACAAAGCAGCTGAGAATCTACTTCTGAAACATCAAGACTAGTCCTGAGCTCATCCAACTTTTGCTTTACTGGTCAGAATATGATGACACATCTGCTATTTTTTTCCTCAAAAGTCATCACACTATAAGTATAAACACACATATATTTGCATCATGACATCAATCTTCTAGAGAGTACAAGGTGTTCTCTCACTGAACAGTCATAGAAGCTAGCAGCAGACCGCTTGCTTTGCAAGCGCACAAATACTTCCCAACATTTATTTCTTTTACTTTATTTGTATTTCAATTTTCATTCCCCTCCCTGTATAAAACCCAAATAAACCAAAAGGATTTTCAAGGAAGATATAGAAACTCCTGAAGAGTTTTAAACTTCTTGTAGCACAGGGTCTGATCCCCCTTCCCATAAATGTAAATATGAATTTGCCACTCATACTCAAAACAGATCAGACCCACAATCATTTCTGAGGATAAAAAAAACTCCTGACTCAATGAGCCAGGGTATAAAGTAGATTTTCAATAAATCATCCTTTCAGTGAATGTGTTGACGCAGTGGCAATGCAATACTGGCTTAAGCAATTTTCAGTTAGGTTTAATATTGTTTAAAATTATCTAGTTCTTACTAACGCCAAAATACATGTGATACTCTGTTTGAAGAATGTGCAATTATTTGGGTTACTTTCATTTCAGAGTCTCCAAGTCTTCAGCAAACACAACGAATGCTGCTAGACACGCAATAATTTTGTAATCCATAAGTGATTCTCAGGAGAAAACAAACAAAACAAAGCAGGAGAAAAATGCCAATTCTCCAGCTCTACTTTCAGCTATGCTCAGAGAGTTGTTCACAAGTTTATCAGGAAGTATCTGAGGTTTCCTGCTAAAATAAATAAAGCACTAATAAGAGAAATAAATACGCTAACACAAAAGCTATACTAACAACACTACAGTAGCATACATACACTAACATAAAGCCACTCTAGCAAATTTAAATAACTGGTCTCCAAATTATTTCCCAAAGTTGCAGACTAACAGAGTAACTGGCAAGAAATACAGTGTCCATCTACTTTGCTTATAATGAAATAAATCTGAAATCAACTGAGTTACTCCAGGAAACTGATTTTACGTCAGAGTAACTGAAGATAATTTGGACCAGTTCATTTTAATTGATGTCAGAATTACTCTCAAAAAAACCCATCTGTTGTAATTGGTAATGTTGTGAAAAGAGCATTGATTTTTTACCAATCCCACTGAAAAATAAACCACTAGTGCATTTAACCTAGTGCAAATACATTGACACAAACCCAAAAATGCCCTATACACTCACTTCCCACTATTCATCCCTTCACCGACAGCTAGACAAGAGGCTTAATCCTCAATTAAACCAAACTTGCTGCTTTCTCTGCTGTTTTGTAAATTATAAGAACAGCTTTCATTAAATCTCAAACAACAAGCGCTATGTGATCATCAGTGGAATGGAAATCCTCCTATTACTTTTTTAACAGTACAAGAACTGAGCTCCTCTGCCACAACTCTGGATACAGCATCTTTTGCTGGCAAAAGTCGAATGACATCCTATTGAAGAGGAGACTTTGGTTTCAAGAGACAAAGGTCAGCTTTGGTCGGGCACACTGCAAACGGTGTGTTAAGGAATCCTAAATTGGAACGTTACTGGGCTTTTTTGATCAGCAACAGAGAAAAGTCCCTCATCTCTTTCGTTTTCATCTCCCTACACAAGAAAAAGAGAGATGTGTCATACATACCGTCAAACTTCTCTGGAACAACGCAAGTGTCATCGTAAAACTGCCTAGGTCCCTTTTCATACATACAGCCTGTAAGGTAAAAAGAGAGAGGTGTTTATATAAAAGATGTATGGAGAAAGAAGAGATCATGCCAGAGGGAACACTAAGTCATACAGGAATCAGATTAATATCCCACATCCTTTACACACTGCCCAATCACAATATTTTGGCCTCAGTACAGGGGTGTTTAATTAATGTGTGTATTCCTAAAAGACTGTTAATCTCTACCTGCAAAAATGAAAAAGTACCCATTTTTCTCTATGATTTGTTCTAAAATGTTTGTCTTATTTCCTGTTTGAACTAGCATGTCTTGGACTTTTAACCATTAGTTCTCACAGGTCTTCTCCCTGCGAGACTAAAGAAGTATTATTTGGCATTTCCTCCTCGTACTCACAGAACTCACCACCACGCACTGCCCTTGATGTTTCTTCCAATTAGGATAATTTTGGTTTTTTTTTTTTATTATTATTAAAAGACACTGTCTGTAATCCAGCAGTCTTTCTAGCACACTCTTTTGTACACACTCCTACCATTCCCTATTATGTTAACGTTTGCCTTAACCAGAACTGTGCTGCATACCAGTATTGGCCTCACCAGTGCTACTTTGTGAGACAAAACATCTCCTCCTCTCCTGCCACCCTCTGACCCTCCTTTTGACTGTGTAAGTATTACAGAAGGTTTTTTTGTCATAAGGTTGCAGCGTTTAGTTGGACTGGTCTCCCACTGTGAGGCTGAGGAGGGGGAGGCCCATCTCAAAATCATTTTTTCTAATATACTGTTTCCCAGTTCCACAGACCTGATCAACAATTGTATATTAAAAAACCATTTTGTTTAATGTGCCCAGATTACCAAACAATTCAAAATGCTTTGTGTGACTGCCCTGTCCTGCCTGTTATTTACCACTCTATCTTTGTGCCATAAAGTTATCTATTAACTTTGTTCCGTATCTTTACTGAAAATGTTGAATAGCAAGACTCCTGATATCAATTCCTACAGAACTATAATAGAAATAATCCATTCAGAGATGACTGCTCAGTGACAGCCACTTTTAGATCTGTCAGTTGGCCAGGTCTTAATGTATTTAATGTGTACTTTATTGATACTGCTTTGTGCTAACTTCTTAATCAGAATGTAATGCAGAGGCAAACTGAATGCCATAGAAAGTCTAACTGTATGATACAAGCATCTTTATCAATCAAACTTTTAATCTCAGCAAAGAATAGAATCAGATTTGACATGACCTTTATTCCATAAAATCATGTTGATTGATTTCCAAGTACAGAAAACAAATATATAACAAACATCACTGATTTTCTAGGTCATTCATAACAACTTTACCACCACCAACCTCTTATGAGTGCATAACATGCCTAAGATTGGTTTTCCCCTATCTGTGCAATGATTAAAGCTCAAAACCTGTTGCCATTAGCCCTGCAGTGTGTGGATTTTTCCCTGATGTCTTTCAATTCCCTTATCAAGCTTCTATACTTTATATAATTTCAAATACCAAGACTGTTAGAAATTTCCATCTCCTGTTTCACCTTTCTTATTTGACTATACCTTCTATTTCTTTTTTTCTGCCTTTATTCCACCCCAGAAGCAGCTAGGCTTTTAGCTAGACGTGTTATCTTTTCAGTTGTATCTTTTCACTAGTGAGTGAAGTCTTACTAGAAGACTCTGAGTTACACATCTATCTGGATTCTCATCAATCTCAAAACCAGATTCCTCAAGTTTGTGAAATTTGCCTCTTGGAAGAAAAACAAATAAACCCTAAACAAACAAGCAAAAAATAATATATTGACAAGACAGATACACAAAAAAGGAGAGTAGAGGGTATAACTTCTCTTTCAGTGGTCTTACTTCTGTTGGCCTTCTTATTTTTAATACACGTAAAGTGCTTGTACTCAGAATTATTAATTTTGACAATTACCTAGGCTCTGCCCTACTGAAATCACTGGGACGTTTGGCACTAATCTCAATTTTGAGCTTAAGATGCAACAAAATATTGCAAAAATAATAACAAAAGAAAAAGCAAAAAACTTTCACTGAATTGAAAGTATAAAATAGATTACTTAAGATAGTTAAACTGAGCCTGTTACACCAATAGCCTGGAAAATATCACTTGAGCAGAATGGCTGAAACAGAAATTTTTAAAGCATCTCTTCCTTTCAACTGCTAGAGGCCTTAAAAAGCAGAGTAAGTTCATAACACAATTGCTTCTATCCTGATCAACCCATGGCACTAAAAGAAGCTACAAAAAAATCAGTGCATCTGAAACGCAAGACTGGAAAGGGAATGAATGATATGAGTCTTCCCAGAAGCAGAATTAAATCTGCGAACTCCAAATCCCCAGGCTTTTTAATTTTTTACTTTTCTCTCATACAAAGGTGATACATAATAGAAAACTTAACTTCTGTTCTGTTTGGGTGAGCCAGGAAGCCTTCTTGCCTCATGTAAATGGAATGGCAGCTAGGCACTTCTGAAAGGAGAAGACGACAATACAAGTTAAAAGACTGTCTGGAATTAAAAGTGTGCAGGTTACCAATGAGACAGGCTGCAGGTAGAAGAGCAACAAAAAAGGATGCAAGTTACAGCGAGGAGGAACCTGTCAATAGTCAGCATTTCAGAACAGCACACACAAGGCATGGTGAAAGGGAAAATCATGATGTGAGGATCCTAGATCCTATCTAACATAGGCACTTGAACTCAAACCCTTTTGTAATAAACTTTGCTAAAAGCTGACTCCCATGGCAATTTCACTTTAGACCACTCGCAGACCAAAAAATCCACACCACAGACCACGAATATTTTAAACCCTGTGCTTGTATATCTATCTTTGTAACTAATTCAACTCAACATTTTTAATCAACTATACTGAAAAGGCTGCCAATCACACTGAAGACTTATGAACTCTACATTAACTCAAGGCATGTCAAAGTGCATTTAGAGTAGGATATTGCTTTTCAGACTCCGGTTAAGGATTTGAAGGGTTAATGAAATTTTCTGTGATTGTTAAGCATTTTATCTACGAATTTAGATGTATCTATGCCACTCTCCACTTGCACATTCTTAAACAAAAATGACACCTTGCACCCAAAAATTACTGCACATATTGTCAGTAATACTGATATTTATTTGCTATTCTCCACCTCTACTCAAATCTGCAAGAATGAGAAAAAACAAACAGAACTAATGAAAATGGTGCTCTTTTTCTTCCCCATGTCTTACACTGTCCCCCAGTAGCCATATCCTGTGCAAAGGGACTTGCAAACAGAAATACACCATAAATGTCTGCCCTTCTAGATCAGGTTTAACCCACTTCTTGGATATCAAAAGTCTTGCTTAACAAAGTCTCTTTGATCTTGTGATAAACTCCTACCCTAAGCTATGCAATCTGTTACCAGTAACTTGTAACTCTTAAAGAGATGCAAACAGAGGTCGAAAGAGCAGACATTATTTTTCCAATGCTGCCTACAGACTCTTTCAGACTGTGATTCCAAATTTCACTGTTCACTGACTAGTGATGAGTATCAAAGATCCAGCAGGATAAGAAAATGAGGTTTTATACTGACTTCACAAAACAAGTGAAACACAGGGCAGTAATAGTAAGTTTGCTCTAACAGCCCATGGTCTCTCTTGCACATCTGTGCTGAACTCCTCATTACCTCCTCTCTCGATGAAACACTCAGTGCCTGCCTCCTCAGGCTTCGACAATCTCCAGTGTCTCAGGCAGCTATTCTGAGCAACCACAGGAATCAGTGACTCAGTGATCACCCGAGTCAAGTATAGCTCTACAGACTAGAAGTCAAGGCTACAAGCAGTGGTTCACCTGCAAGGAATCATTCATGTTTCCAAGAAGATTGAATTTTAAGGAGAATGGAAAAATTTACGCAAAAAAAGAGGAAGTTGTAGAACTGAAACAGATGCTATTTTCTATTTTAGGTAAAAATTCTCTAGTATTGGCAGCAAAGCTCTTTTTGACTCATGAACTCCACTCTTGCAAAGCGATACAGCAGAGTATACAGAATAAAGAATTATGCACACATTCAAGAAGTTCTCTTAGACAATTCAGAGTTTCACCCCCCCAAGCTCCTAAGTCAAGTATAATTAACATCTGGAGTCTCTTTAAGGCAAGCATTGTTTGTACCAACATTACTTAATCTTCTGTTTAGCATGTGCTTAAACAGCCCACAGAGGACCGAAAAATACAGCAAGGAAGACTTTATTTCTCGTAAAGTAACTACAGTCTTGTTATCCTAAAGTGCTATCAGTTAATTTATGACTATCAGAGTGGGTCAGACTCTAATCAAATTGTAGAAACATTTCCAAAGTGATTATTCAATCAAATGACTAACATGGTTAATTAGGAGCCATAAACATTGCTCTGAAGTTCATCAAAGTAATGACTTGCCCAGAAAAATTACTGCTAATTAAATTGCCTGCTGCTTTCATTTCTACCTTATCTAATAAAAAGTCCAACCAATGAAATTTAGTATTGCAGTTTTAAATTGTACTAAATGCTTGACTAAGACCCAGAAGTATTTTTACAGGCTAAGCGGAGCTACTTCAAAAGAAAACATTTTAGTGCAGAAATTACAGAGCAATTACATGTTTTCTTCTCCTTAAACCATTGTTACAAGACAACAAATAAGACAGAAGCAGACATAAAATACTCCCAGGGCAAGATCCAAGTGTTTGAGGTGACTGATTTATAACCTGTTATCAATTTTTAGTGTTTGAAAAAAAATGTGCCTAGATTTAGGACAAACAACGAGCTCATTTCAGATGGTTAACGAAGTAATTCCTACTGTAAGATTACATCAGCTCAAGGATCTCTTTTAAAAATGCCCCAAAACTAACTAAAAATATGGAAATGTAAAAAAATTACTTATCTGTTACTATTAATTTGGAGTACTTAGAGGTCATTCTTCAGTGCTCCTCTTATTAATAGAAATGTAGCAGTCATCTTAAAACAAGGAATATACCATGAAACCACTTTTTCCCTAATATGTGCTGTTTTAACATTACATGTAATCTAGACACTGCAGAAATGCCTCCTCATCTGGGACTCTCACAGACTAAAATACTGGAAATAAGCTCTGCTGTGCCTTCAACAAAATACAACCAAGCAGAAAAAGCCCAAACAGACTTTGTCAGGACAAGAAAAATCTGCTACTGAATTTAGCAGTCACAGTTTCTAAGTTTCATTATCAAGTAAGACACTTGAGTGGTCCCTTGGTAAGGTAGTATTTCATAATAATTATCATGTCAGAATGATAATAGAATAGGGAAAAAAAGAAAGAAAGGAAGGGCTAGGTTTTCTCAGCACTGAACAACTCAAAGCAGGTAAGGAATCCTTAAATTGTCTTTTCTGATTGTTTTTCGGAGATAAGGACCAGACTTTAGACCCAAAATCTCACCCACAGAAAAAATCCCAGAATTTCAGCCTGCGCCTTAATCAGGCTAGACACAGGGAGCACGGAGCTTTTGCAGGCAAAAGGATGAAGTGATGACTGTCTTCTACAGGGTGAAGTGACTGTCCTCTTCTGAATGAAGCAGAGCAAAGCAGGAACTGAAACCTGAACCAGGATTTATTTTGCAGCTGTTCCTGTTTCTGACCTTACACAGCCTTCCTAACTAAGGACAGGTTGTTATGTAACACTCTAACTCTGAATAACTTTTTAGTTCACTTTATCAACACTACCTGAAGACCTGGAGGCCCAGGGCACTATCCATGTGCATGTGACAAAGCACAGTGTGATACAGAGGTATTGCATTACATATGTGTATGTGTAGAGGGAGAGATGTGCAGACAGAGGCTTAGAAGGTGTGTGCCATTTGAAACAGGGTAAGAAGTTAACTACCTGCCTGGTCTCACTCTCCATGTGGCAGCTCAGGTGAACACTACAGTGTGCTGATGAGCAGCTGCCTTACTCAAGGAGCTTGTTAACAAGTCACTCAAGTTCACCAAACATGCCTACTTCGCTCCAGGCTTAAAACAAAGTGATAACACTAAAACTGGAACCTTCTTATTGTTTTCCTGCCTAGTTTTCCTATTTACACTTTATTACCAAGTAAATGATAATAAAAGTGGTTCCCAAAAGAAACTTCTCAAAGGAGCTGTTTCCCAAAACTCTCAAGTGACTCCACGGGCAGTCCGACAATTTAAATTACACTCTGTCCTCCTTAATTCTTCTTTTGGTCTGAAAAGTAATTATGTGAGTTTTGGCTCCTATTTCAGCAATTCAGTTTGTATATCTATACAGACAGACTTACACATGTCCCTTGTGTTCCCACAGACAAGAAATGCAGCACATACAGATTCTTTCCCTTTGTGCTGTTGGGTACAGAAGGGCACACACAAGCCCCTCAGGCAGCTGGGATAAACCTGGCTCCCAGGTGTCACTCGCACATGCCAACCTGACCCTTTGCAACACGCTGTGAACACACCAGTCATCCCTTTATTGCTTTACAGAGCTTCACAAAGTGCTTACTTGAGCAATACAAGCACTTCTCTGGTGTTTGATGCAGTGGGACAGATTTTTACCGAGTGCAGAAAAAAAAAGCAGCCTTTTAAAAATAAAATATTCAAGCTAGAACACATCATACTTTTGGCATCAAACTTAAAACATCACGATCACACTGCAAATAACTTTTCTGTTCATGGATTTTTAAGAGCACTGACAAACTGTTTACAAAGGAGCGCTTCATCCACCACTGAAACACATTTAGCCTTCTGGTAGAAAGCAGCTGTTTCCCACTGAGAAGCTCTGACCAGCTCAAGGGTGAAGAGTAATACTGAAATCACCGGAAAACAGGACCTTTTTAGGCAAGAAAGGCAATTCTTCAAACTAGAGTGCAACAAGTGGTTAAGGCAGCACCAGGCACCACTAAGATAAATGCATGATCTGTGTTTTGCAGGGAGAAGTACCAAATGATTGTCTTGCATCATGAAACCTAGAATTTTTTACACCTGCAGAACACATTTAGATTAAAACTCGTAAGTCTCCCCAAAATGAGGCGTTCAGGTAGAAATACTGGAACTAATTACAATGTCTTTATACAGGAATTGCTTAAGCGTTTTCCACCACTGAAATGCTGGTGGATCAAGTTTTAGTTCAACCACCTTTAAAAGCACTATACCCTCAGAAGCTATGTAATGACAATGAGCCCTAAGAATTGGTAAAGTCCTGGCAATACAAAAGTCTGCATTATATTTTTACTAGCAGGTTTAGCATGAAAAATGTAGGTGCACTGAAGTTACAGGGGTGAAAACAGACAACATCTACTCTAAAAATCTATCTAAAAATTAAGCAATCTTTTCCCAAATCATGATGCAATTTAAAAACATACAGAATGGAAGGTTTTATTCATCATTTTCTCTGTCACCAACCTTTGCACCAGCAACCAGGGACAAAAAAATCTACAAGTATGTGCACTCTTAGATATACACAAACACTTCTTTTGAAAAAATAGCTAACTAAAATTTGTTACTTTTAATTTCTTACACCTCACTTGACAAAAATCTACCAGAGAATTAGATTCGGCCCTACCAGCCTAAGTGGAATTATTACAAACATACAGAAAAAAAACCTTAAGCAAACAGCTTCCTTTCCACAACTTTGGTTTTTAGATCTGTGACAACATCTAATGCATTTTGTGAGACCAGATGTCAACAGCCTGTCTAGGCGGTGTGTAACTTTTTATACAGCAGAACAGGAAAACAAAGGCTCATACATTCAGCTCTGAATTGAAATTCCACATGGAGCTGATCTTTTGAGCATACTTTAAAATCATGTATTTGCTTTTATTAACCCCAGTAACTATAAAATATATCTTAAACATCAATTCCCTTTGAATTCAACAAAAGACAGCAGTATTTTCTTTCTCCCTTGCTCCTTTTGTTGGTAATCTTACTGCAAAAATGTCTGTGTTGCTTTTTCTCCCCCACCCCATCCCCTGCCTGTAAAATCGAAGTTGGACAAACACTGCACGGCTGAAGTGACATATTTGAATGGAATTCAGACCAACCAGTTCCTGTTTATGTTTCTGATTTGAGAATGTAGCCTTCTCATTCACTATACATTAGAAACACACCAAGGCCATAAATGGTGTCAGGTTGCAGGCAGGCAGGGCCAAGCAGCATTAATCATTACTTTAAGGCAACTGGCAAAAGCAGCAGCTGAGGGAACACTACACCCTTCAGCTTCGCATAAATGGACATTCCAGGGTTTGGCGTGTGTGGGTTGGCTTTTTTTTTTTTTCCCTTCAGCATCCATTTTATGAATGAAACTTCAGGCTGCACAGAGTCCATTCATATAAAAGCTATGCTCACAGGGCTCAGTCTCTCGGGATCAATCGGTCTTGGGCAAGGCTGATGTGATTGGTTTAAGGCAGGCTTCAGCCTTCCATTACTGATTTAAAATGCAGCCTGTGTCCATTTGACCTGCGTTAATGCACAAAGAGTAAATCCAGACTGCGCTCTCAATCCTCAAATCAAATCATTAGCCAGTGCCACTTACTGTAACTGTAGATTTACAGGATATTTATCCATTTCTTTGAAAAACAGGGACTGCAGGACAATTTTTCAGATCATACTGTCTGCTTTGAAAGCAAAAATACATGTACGGTCTCCTGTCTATATACTCCCATTAACTTGGTATTCAGGTTTTCCTTTGTCCATGAAGATAACATTACAAAATGAATTCTATTCTAACTACAGATTTATTTCGGACACAATTAGTGAATAGAGGAAATCAGCTAGATTGGAAGCAAGTAAAAAGTTAAAAATTCTACCTTTCATAGCAATCTTCTGAAGTCCAGGTTTTCCAAGTTTCCCCCTCTTACTGTCTACGATCATACCATACAACAGCAGATTTGTTTACGTGTTTTAAGAGCAAGTAAAAAGTGCAGTGCAGCCTAACTACTGAACAAAATCCATACTCATTCAGTGAAGCAGCACAGCAAAGACAAGCTCCTAAAACACAAGGATGAATATTTTAAGCCACGGGGAAAACTGCAAATCCAAAAATGAGGAGGGGAGTCTTCTTAAACTGAAGAGCAAAATCCCATCCCTTCTCCCCTCCTGCCTTTATGCTATCCGGATTTTCATTCAGAACAACTGTACCTATGTGTAAAAGAATTTTCTTAAGGCCATAAGGAGATGCAGTTTTGTGATGTGTATACTGAAGCACCGTATCCAGGAAAAGAACGGAGTAAATTCTGTTTTACAGAGCATTTTATAAAACTGTGTTCAAAAATACGGCAAATTTTTGCAGCCTGACACAGCAACAACAACAACAAAAAGAAAAGGAAAGGAAACCTAGAGAGAGAATTTGGGGGAAAGATTATGCAGCTGGAGGATTTATAAGCAAGATCCAAGATCTCAATGAGGCACACTGACAGAGCATCCACACAAACCATCTACAGAGATTTGGAGGTGGTACGTTAATACCAAGAAATTGTTTACGAAGAGGTGTAGCTACAAGCAAGGGAGTGGAACTGACCAAAGAGAAAATTTAGGCTTATGATCAAGAAATGTTTCTTCACTGTGAAGTGTATCTGTCTGTGAAATAAACTCTCAGGGGAAAAAATTTAGTAATAATACTTAGCACTCACACAACGCTTTATGTTTTCAAAGCACTGTAACAAAATTAACCATTGTAATCAAAGACAGTAGTAGAAGCACCATGAGTTGTGTTACTTTAAATGCTGCATTGGTCAATGCATTAGAAAACATCCTGGAAAAAGCAAACCTGTACTGACTCTAACTGACAGCTAAGATTTCCTTTTTCTCTTCATACTAACATCTCCAAATGTCTAAACTTTGCCTTCAAAAGTACAATAGAGCATCCAATTATTGTTTAAAAAAGAAATGGGGAGAAAAAAAAAAGCAATCTGCAAAAAAATATACTCCAAAGAACTAATTCTTTTTTCCCCTTGAAATTTCAATTGAACACTTTTCCTTATGCTATTCTGCAAACTCCCCAATTTAAGAATATTTCAGCTGCTGCCTAGAAAAGAATGTGCTGCTAGGGACCTTTTCCCACATAAATACGCATTGACTTGCTTTCAAAAAACACCACATCACATATTTGAAAGGACTTATGCATTTTATCCTATTCCTGATAATTAGAACGCTAACAACATTCTATGTAAGAGCAAACTTAGGAGGTTAATAAGTGTCATAATTAAAAACTTCCTGTACAAACCTGATACTATTCCTTTGCTGCAAATGAATTATGACACAGCCTTTTGCTTTGACACTGTTGTCTTGAGTGCACAGGTCAAAACTGTTTGGGGAAGGGAGAGCCATGCTGTAAACAGCTTTGCAGGCGGAGCCCCTGCTTCATTTGTTACAGGGGCTGGAAGTCGTGTACTTAATGAGGCAGAAGTTCTCAAGAAAGGAAAAGATAACACAGCTGAATGGTCAATCTTAGGCCCCAACAAAGCCCATTCCACCCCTATCGAGGTTTTCAAAGTAGCCACATTGTTTCTGCCAGACTTTCGGTATTATACACTTCTTATTTTTATAGTGTCTACACTGAGATCCTAATCTGATGTTCTCATACTTCTTCACCTAGAAATACAAAGAAATTCCCTAGCAGCTATGCTTTGAATACATGTAGTACATAATGTTCTTTAAAAATTATCCAGGTCTAACTGGGTACCCAAAATAAACAGGTATATATATCTGATGTGTCTCTCTGCCTACGCTTGTCTTTCTTAACAGAGGGGCAGTTTCCCAGCCATTTTCACATGCCAACACAAGGTATTTATTCCTTGTGAGGCTTAAAGAATAAAGGGATGATCTATTCAGAAAGCAAGACATGGAGGCTAACAATTTTGTCTGTA
Source organism: Cephalopterus ornatus (assembly GCA_013396775.1). NCBI lineage: Eukaryota > Metazoa > Chordata > Aves > Passeriformes > Cotingidae > Cephalopterus > Cephalopterus ornatus. The sequence continues at coordinate 466,174 of VZRE01005795.1, read as the reverse complement.
GAGTTCATTCTTTAAGTGATGTGACTAGTATCTTGGATAAAAACTTTGCGACAAGGAGAGAATCCAAATTTTCTAAGGTCCATTCAAGCTTATTAATGGTGAGGTTACCGTGAGAACAGCTCTACTAATGCCTCTAACCTGCTCAGGAAATACTGAACCTATCTAGATTTCAACAGAGAAATTCCTGGCTATCAGTAAGAAGCATATGCAAGGCATAATTCCTCCTCTACTTATCTCCAGCACCATCGTATGACAAATTTCAGTTTCCAAAGACATGGTCACAAAAAATTTCCCAACCAAAATAACTATTTCAAGTGGGCAAAACAAAACATGAGATGTACATTTAAAAATTTGCCATTTTAAAACTTCAGTATTAATTGATACACACATTCCTAAAGTCATATCTTAGTATATTTGCAAACACACTACATTATGTAGGAAGGATCAAGCCTGTGAAGATCCTGCTTAAAAAGAAAGCCCAGAATAGATGAAGTATATCAAATTTGGCCTTTTTGTTTAAGTACCTGAATACATTACCAAATTCTAGAAGCGCTAACTGTACAGGAAAGCCCACTGTTAGGCCTTGTAAACAAAGATCTTGGGAAGCTTTCTGGAGTATATTCATTAATGATGCAAAATCTCAAATACGTCCTTGGCTGCATCTTTGGGCTTAAAGTTGCTAGATATATTATCAAGTACTAAATATATCCGACTGTCAGCCATGAAAAAAAAAAAACCCAATAAATGTGGCAGAAAATATCTGATTGAACATATATGATGCACTGTGACTTCTAGAAGTGTGGACAGATAAGGAAGAGACTCGACTCTGTTGACATTTTTCTTTATCCATTATCTCAAACAGTCTGCAGTAGAAATTACATACCTGCAATTACAATTACAACTAATTGATCTGCCATTTCCCATGTCATAATTAATGTCATGTTTTAATAGAGTTTTCATTCACCAGCTTCCCTCAAAGTATAAAAGAATAGTGCACAAAAGCAACAAACTTTTATGAGGCTCTATCAAAAACATCCCAAAAGGAACATCTTGGTGCATTACAATGAACTTTTTAAATATGTTTCTATATTTTTATCTAAGCTGCAATAAAATACCTTGTAAAAAAAGACTTTTCACCAAGGCATTCCTCCTTCCCTGAACATCCATAGGTGAAAAATGAAATCAATGATTTAGTGTCAAATACATTATGTTTCCTAAGGGGTTATTTAATGTACTCTTAGCAAGGATGGAAAATTATGGTTTCTAGAGAACAGATGGTAACAAGACAAAATATCAACAGACCACAGTTGTTGACTGCAATTTATGGAGTGTACAGATGTGTCAACTTAAATGCAGTGATTCTGAGGCCAATAAAAGTACTTCCTGATACCAACAGATTAATTTTTCATGACCACTTGTTACACAGCTATTACATTTTTAAAAACTAATCATTCATCTACAGAAGAAACAACAATTTTGCTTGAACATCATTACTATAAAGTGGAATGTTGTTCTTGTTGGCACAGAAAAAAATTAGGCATTAGAGGACTGGATAAAAGTTTGTACATCTTCCTTTTAGAATTAAATTTACTGCTTTTTCTCCATAAAGAATATTCCAAAGAAAGACGAATGCTAGCAGCCAACACACATTTAAAGTAATAGTACGCAATAAGAAGATCCCACTTCCAAACTAAATATGAAGCACGTTTAAAGGGCCTTTTTTTTGCCTTTAATTTAGCAGAACAAGTATCAGTGCTTGTGAAGGTTGCAAGGGACTGGCAGTGCCTAAAACTCCAGTCCCCCATTTATTATCCACTGCCACATTAACGAGGCAGTCTCTCCCATGCTGCTCTGTAACATTAGAGATACACAACTGCCAAAGCCACATATCTCAGATCCTTCATCAATGAATGGGTTGAGTTCTAGATCCGATCCTTGTAATGCGAACTCCTTTTCGTCCTGTCTTATATTTAAACTTGGAGAAGTATTTTAGCCCTGGTCCCTTCCCTGTATAAGCCTGACTCAAATTTACCTAAGGACTTGTTCTTTGCTTGTCAAGAATAAGAAAGCAAAAAGCATCTCTACTTTGCGAATTCCTCTGTTCTAAAATCGAGATCAACCTATAACAAGCACTTTACATTAATGATAACACAAAATACCCCATTAAATAGTGTTGTTAGCTACCGAAAAGACAATTAAAAAAACCATTCTACACTGTATCAAATTGCAAGATAGTTTGTCATGAGCTAAAATTTCAAAGGAGACTTCAACTCAGCTACCATGTAGCCTTTGGTATAAACTGCAAAAGCATCCAGCCAGAGGCTGCACTAGCAGGGGAGCCCTGGGTGTACGGCAGCACCCAAAAGAAGGAGTCAGACTGAAGTCAGACAGGGCCACTCATTCCCACTGCACAACTCAGCATGGATGTGTACGAAAGCAATCTATCCTCCTCCAGAAACATGGCTAGGACATGCTGAAATCCCTCCTTTTCAACAGGCAGAAACTGAAGAGGAGCTGCAGAAATCACTTACGCTAAACTGAAAAACACGTTCCGACTGCATTGTCTTGGCTCGATACCAATCAACTGTTTACCCCACCCAGCCCACTTCCATGTGTTTTAATTTCTCCATACTAGTTTTGTAGCTTCCTTCTTTACAGCTTTCTTCTCCTTCTTACTTGGTACTCATTACTGCACTCATTTTTTGTGTCCCTAATTCTCTCTCTTTTCCCAAGCATAATATAAATATTATGTTTAAATCATGTCAAACATTTACAGTGTTATTCCCTTGATTTATTTTTCTATTCTTTCTATTGCTTATCCTTTCTATTTTGATCAGAAGTTATTAAGAGCAGGCTGTGCTACCACCTTCCTCTGTTTTGTTCTGTCCGTACAGCAGTAAGACTCCATTCCAGTTGCCCTATAAGCACAATCATAATAAACATTATAAATAGCAACAGTGTATTCTCTACATCAGCAACCTGGCATCACAGATTATGTACCTCCACAAAACACAGCAGTATGCACAAACTGAGAAGCTGACGCCAATTTGGCCAGTTCTTCTCCCTCATTGGTTTTATAGCTGTATAAACCCCACTTCAGTGGAGTTACTCCTGATTTAAAGTAAAGCAAGCAAGAGGAGAAAGAGTCCTCTATTTCTGGCAGACAAATGAAAGAGCTCGTAAAATGAAGCACACAAATTCAAAGGTCAGAGACAAGATAGTACAGAACAAGTTCCCTCATAGCAAAGCTCAGTTTTGTACCCTTGACTTTCTTCTCCAGCTTCTTTAACCTCTGCCCTTTCTGGACACAGAGTTCTAGAAAATTAAATCCTTTAAAGAGCAAGCAATGGTGACACAAGTCACACGGTACTACATAGCAATCTTACTACTTTTTAAGCTAGCTCAGACATAATTTGTGAGACTTAAGCATCAAAAGAGCAAGTTTCAAGTCATACAACCAAAACATCACAATAGCACCGACTTGAACTCAATTATTCCTTTACTATGCAGAACTAAAGGAGAGTCTCACCTACCTGAATCATATGCAAAATCCCTAGGTTCCTGTTTAATCATCAGAGGAGGGGGGAAATTTTGACTGGCTGCACTGCCAACCATAGCGTTGTGTTCATAAACTGGATCGTGGTACTCCTGCTTAAAACCTTGAGGCGGGAAAGGGATGTTTGGTTCAGACATCTGGCGCTGATATATTGGACGTCCTTCCCTTGGCATTGGAGGCAAAGGTGGGAAAGAATTGCAAGGTTCAGAGAGCTGGCGGCGAAATCTAGGACACAAGTTAGAGAGGTCATGTAAAGGACTTGAGCTACATTTCATTTCCCAAACGGCCATTATTAGTGGCTGCATCACTTTCTCAGCAACAAACATTTTGCTTATGGTCATGCCAAGTGCTCCCATCAGGATCGCTTGCGTGGCAGAACAGCAACAAGCAAGGAAACAAGAATCCCACCTATTAATACCAGCTCCAAGACCTGTTCCCACCACATCCTCTTTGCTTTCATTATCTTCTCTCAACAGAAGAGACAAACAGGAAATGCACCAGCTTCAAAACAGTAGAAAGACTGACATTCTACCACAGTAACACCAGGGAGGCAGGGAGGCGTAGGTAGAGTTCTCTGCTCTTTCACAAGTGTTACCAACATATTGTTTGTACTCTAATTTAGTCTTACCCATTTTACTGTTACACAAAAACCCTTCCTGACCACAATAAACACATTTTGAATAGAGTATTGTGTGCTCTAACATTTGGAAGCATTCCAGGGTAAAAGTCCACTATTCTGTCCTCTCAGGGATAGTGTCATGAGAGATCTACCTGGCAAGGTTGGCACTGCACTTCAGCTGTCATGGGAAGGGAATGTTAGCACCCCAGTAAGAGGGGAGGGTACAAATTTTTGCTAAGAGAAAGAATTACCCCCCTGCTTTAACTTTTTCCCTTAGTCATTTCTACATGAAAGTAGTAATCCATATAAGCCCCACTGCCATTCACTACTCCCAAATGCTCTTCAGTAGGCATAAACTCAGATAATTCGGTTTTAAATTAATTTTATTTACATGCAATGCTACTAAAGAACCTGTGCTTGTTTCTTCCCTAAGTCCCATCTACCCAACCCAAAAGGCCTGAATATAATCATTTGGATGTCTGCAGGTTCAGAAGCATACAGAAGAATATAAGGATGCTATTTACCCACCATGCCCTGATGAACTGCATGAAGTCTTCCTGTTATCTCCTGCAGATTACCACAGTAGTAATCACCACTGTAGTAATACTGTCTGCACTAACCAACAGCAGAGCACCATTCTTGCAACAAACTGCTCACTACTCCTGTTATCAGTTATTATAAACCAGATACACTTAAAAAAAAAAAAAAAAGAGTAACTTGTGCCTTTCTCTGGAAGCTTCTCACTGTCAAAGTGAAAAAAATGAAGACCTTGTCACTGCTGAGTTTTCTGGACTTTGAATTTGAACCAACTTCGGTTCATGCAAGCAAAACCAGACTTTCAGAGAAAACTCCGTGAGTGAGGAACAATGCAGGGGTTTGACTGCATAAGCAGTACAACCCTTAGCTATCAACTCATAGGTAGTACATGTTTCTGAAACAATTTAAACTCTACTACCATCTGTTATAATACTGCTGTAACTTGGTCTGACAAATGTTTGCTCTCATAGCTTAATTACAAATACTGTGGAAACTACAGACATAGAAACTATTACAATGTAGTAGTATAGGCAAAATTTATTTTCCTAATGTTGCTGTAAATACTATAATTTTTGCAGTAGAAAGAGTACTGCATTGTAACATTGGGTTTTTCAATTCCACCTACACCTGCAGAAAATAAACTTAGAAACTCAAATGTATTATGAAACAGTTAGGCTGACTGGCACTGCATTCATTTCCCTCTTTTCCTTTTTTCATTAGCCAAAAAAAGAAGCAGAAATTATCATTAAGAACTGTCAAGGAGTGAATCAGAAAATTGCAACTTGAAGATAAATTAAGAAACAGGCTCACTCACAAAGCCTCAAAGGAAGTTAATAATACTTGTTGTACTGGAAGCTTTGTATGGAATCAAGCCATTTGTTTATACAAGTGGATTTGTTTCCTGTTGGTACTTGTTAGGACCACTTATCATTCATACACTCATGCCCTGTATGAAGATGTATGGGCTGTATGGACTAGTTACTAATGCTATCTTATGCCACCAATACATGTTCCAAAGAAATGTGCCCTGAGTTATAGATTCACCTATGAATTCACATAGGTAAGTCATTTGTTTAAATGTCATTTTCTAAATATACTCATTGTAGTAGCCATCACCCTGTAAATCAGGAAGATTTGAATTTCATGAAAATATGAAGTATATGTTTGCTTCAAACACAAGATTCAAAATAAATAAGAAAATGGGGAAAAATATCTTCCACTACAATTGCACCTTTAAAAAAAGGAGAAAAATGAGATTTTTTTTTTGCTTGAATCAGCAATTTTGGACTTCACAAAAACACGTGATGTTCTATTACAGAAGGGAAGCATTTGTGCAAAATGCCCTAAAGAACATGAATATTAAAAGACAGGGGTGGGGTAGGGGAAAGCAGAAATCATGTAAAGAGCTTACAAAGCTTGTGCAGGACAAGTGTTATGGGTACAGAAACTACACTAAGATGTATACAAATCTCTACAAATACTCAAGTTAGGACTGATGTACAGGTTCAGTACTCTCTTTACAAGTAGCTTTAAAATAGAAGATTTCTGTCATCTGAAAAATCTTACTACTGCTCTCTCCACATAACCTATTTAGCTTCTGGAGATTTCAGTCTCCTGACAGCTTGACTTTGGTGTATATACAGAAACACATTTATCCATCATCCTGTAATCAAAACTGCAGCAATATTAAGCTTAGCAACCTCCTTCAGATGTGATCTGCACAAATTCCTGGAGGTAACACCCCTTATTAGAGCAGAAGCATGCAAATTGCACTCCCAACAACTGATTTTCTTTTCAAGTCTTTCTTATTTTGATAATGTTTAAGAGGTTAGTCAAGTTTCTGACCATATATGTATATATCTTTACACACCGCTGGAATTTTAAACATTCAAGAGCAATCACACAACAGAGCAGACAAAAACAGGTTCATGCAATAAAGGTCAGGATAAACAGAATTCCAAAAACTAGGGTTTGGACTATAAAAATGGTCCTGTTATCACTTATTATAAACAAGACACACTTTTTTTAAAAAAAGGAAAAAAAAGTAACCTGTGACTTCCTCTGGAAGCTTCTCGCTGTCACACAATAAAATGGAGACCTAATCATTCTTCTGCTTCCTGTACTTTGAATCTGAATCAACTTTGGTTCATGCAAGCATTTCAGAATCCACTCAGCATATATGTTGCAAAACTGAGCTAAGAAAGACAGTTGTCTGGGGATTTCTAATGTATCAAAACAAAAGAGGGTAACTTAAGGACATTTTAAGCTTTAATTCTAGTCCCTAACTCTTGTGGCTTTTACTCAGACTAATGTTATTTAAGCACAGTTTATGTTGGCATCTTAGCTGTTTGAAATGCTACACATTACAAAGGGGTTTGGAAAATTGATCCACCCTTCCAAAGAATATTCTGAAGCAGCAATACCATAACATGGCTACTTATGTCTTAGATAGGTGAACTGCTTAGCAAGAGGTCAGATATTTATAGCCAGGAACAGGTTTGCTATTGACTTCATCACCTCATAGGACTTTCTAGCCTCTAGTGAATCAGAGAACCATAGAGTAGCCCGGTTGGAAGAGACATCGAAAGAACATCTGGTCCAACCTTTTGTGGGAAAGGGAGCCTAGATGAGATTATCCAGCATGCTGTAATCACCTTCACAAGACAGAAGCAACAGGTCATTAAAATTCTGTCATTGTCAATATGAACTCCTACAGTAGTGCAGCAAGCCGGGTGCCAGCCTTTCACAATACACACATATTTCTGACACTATGAACCTTGCTGTTTTTCACCTTGGCCCCCCAAAGGGAATAGCTGTGGGCAGGAAGCCAGTACTACCCTATATAAGAGACTTGTAGCCACAATCGAAACACCCGCATGGGTCCCTGACGTGTTTCGTGTTTTACCTGTGGTCCATAGGGAAGCTGTTGTCTTGAATCGACTGGGATGGAGGGAGATGGGTAGGGAAAACCCGGTCAGGTTTAGGAGTCTGAGCTGAGTTTGGGGAGGCATGGTGCAGCGGAGACACAGGAGTGCTGGATGGCGTTGGTGGGTTGGAGGGCCTCATTCCCACTTGTGGTTTCTGATCATAGGCACTATTAGTAAGGCAAGGGAAAAGCAAGTCAGGTTATTTCTTCAGAAGAAAAAAACCCAAAAAACAACATATCATCTACATCCAGAACCGCCCCCCCCCCCCACCTCCAGGTGTAACATTTATAAGCTTTTCATTATAATTAACTTATTAACCAATATGTGGCAGAGGAATTCTCTTCTTTATACTGAGAAGAGCACACAAGTAGTCATGCTAGAGGCAAGTGTTTCAGCACAGCATTTTCTTCTCTGGAGCAAAGACATGTATTTGTAAAAGATTCGGTCTTACACTGACATTTTAACAGGAGGTATACAACAAGTAGAAGCACCTGGACTAGAGCACTTGGCATTGCTTGCCAAGACTTTTTTTTTAAAGCTTGCACAAAACACAGAGTGAGACAGTAAAACAACACAGCTAGAGGGAAGGGATCTGACCTAGAAAAACAATGGTATGTTGGCTCAGCTACCCACACTAGGATGTCAGCAGCCTCTACCGACAGGTTTTTTTTACCCCTCTCTCTCAAAAATAAACTGCTGGTCCTACGAATACACAGATGCTATTTTCAAAGGTGTCTCAAATCAGGAAAGGCCTTGAGAACACTTCGATCATCCCTCTTTTTAAACAGGAAAAATGCAGACATTAGGCATATAGTAAGCACAAGCTTTCATCATTTCCTATGTCAGGTTCTCTAGCACCCATCAAATCCATCAATGGATTAATTTGAATTTTAAACCAAAATCACTCCTTTATGACTGGCAAAGGTGCCAGTCTTTTTTTTTTTTCCCCCTCTTCATATCCAAAAAGTTAAATGTAAATGCTTTAAGTGCTAACAGTTTTGGTAGTATGTCAATAAGAAATCCTTCACTGCTGACATTAAAGGAAGGAGTGACACGAAAACGCAAACAAAGGAACATCAATAAAGAATGAAGAGGTAACAAGCCCCTCCACCACCTACATATAAAAAAGCTTTTAATATCTATGCCTATAAAATAAGACAACTTGCTTTTGAATAAATACCAAAGACGCAGAGCCTAATGAAATACTGTTTTAAATTGTAATCACCCACAAATATACACATACAACATGTGCAAAACTTGTCAAATACCTAATGTGTTGCTCAGACCTGCCAGTCTCTTGCTTGTTACACAGATCTCTCTATCCTAATATGCCTAATGCATTTTGAAAGTACTTTCACTACAACTTGCAGAAAACAAGACACTCCTTCCTTCTATTTCATGCTTGCACCCTGGGTTTTTAAACTCTGGCTATCTCCCATGGAGGAGGAATGGAGAACATGCGTTTTGATGAAAAACACCGCTTTAAAAAGATTATGTAAGTGTTTGATACAACTGTAAACAAATCCATCAGTGTTCATCAGCTAAATGCATTATCTCATCAGTCTGTTATCTGCTGAAGAGGTAAGTTCTGTAAGATCTCTATTATGGTTTTATTACTCTTTAGTCATTCCTCATTCAAATCAGCAGTTCTCACTGCAAACATGCTCCTGATTGCTTTACCTGACATTGTACAGGCACTTTTCCCCATAACTGAACTTGAATGGCTGCTCTTGACTGCAAGCGGAGCCAAGTTCTGAACATGGGCTATGGGGTTCCTTCTTGATTTTCACAGGGAGACCATGAAAAGCCACTGGAAAGAGAAAGAGTATGTAATTAAAACCCAAGTACAATATTCACAATTAGCTCTCTCAAATAAGCTAGACACTGCTAATTAAACATATAATTAATTAAACCATTGTAATACTAAAAACAATATAGGAAATAAACATTTCAAATATTTCTTTGGGTGTCAACTGAAAAACAGACATTAGAGATCCTTTGCATTGGCTATTTTCACTTTTACTGTTTAATAGAATGATGGCCAGCATCCCATCTCATTAGCAGGAAAATAACAGCCCACTTATATTTGGCTTAACTACTGTAAATGTTGTCAGAGGCAAAATACTTCCCAGGCACCAAATGTTTCTAAGTAATATCAGTGAGGTAGCTTTTAGCTATAAATGCAATCGTAGTTCACTTTAAAAAATGCCACACAAGTGACTACAAAATAAATTTCTCATATATCAGTCTCAAGTATATGATCAGGAATCTTTTTTGTCTCATAAAATGCTTGAAAATTTGCAGTGAAACTCTTGAAGGTGGATGATTACATGCACCTTTAATTATAAGTAACATCTGAAAAAAAATTTCAGAAGAAATGGCTTCAGTAATTTTTCTTAGAAATACACAAGACAAAATCCTGGCTTCACCAAAGTCAGTAGTAGATGTGATATAGACACAAACCAAAGAAAAAATAAATCATACTTTTTAAAAGCTAAAAAAACCCCAGAGGGGATGTGACAGAAATTCAGCATTAATTAGAAGCACAAGTTGGTGTGTATTAATAAAAAGGCCAAAGGTAAAGACAAGGTTAACCAGCAAATTAGTTTAAGCCAGACAACTTTCCTTCTCTCATATCCAACCTTAACCAAAATTAAAGCAGAAGAAAATTCAAAGTTCACCTGACATTGACAAACCTAAGTGTCTAGGAGGAAAAAGGACTAAAACACAGATATATAACAGCTTGAAAACACACCTGTTAAGTTTTAAATAAAATGAGTTTGAAAATAATTTTTGAACTCTGAGATGCCTAGAATTCGGAGATCAATTTTATCACTGATTTTTGTTATTGTCACCAAAACACCATAGTTTGAACATTATTATATACTGTCAATTAGCATCCTGCCCCTTTCTCTTGCACCTGAACTTAGGAAAGACAACTTGTTACAGACTGTATATTTTCTGATACTAGTGCACCTGCATACACACGCCTGTGACCAGTGGGGAGATAAATGAAACACTGTGCAAGAAGTGAGCATCAGAACCAATAAATTCTGGCATTGTAAGATCTGGATTCCAGACTCTTGTCAATGGGTTTTTTCATGGTTGGGCAATGTTCACAGAACTCTTTCCCAAATAGATTCTCTCATACCCTATTATATGACAGCTTCTACTACTGCCTTTCAGCTGAGAGATCTGCAACATAACACTGTTATTTTGACACATATTTTCATAAAACTCTATTCTCTCTAAAACTGTTATTCAGCTATTATAGTCAGTGGAGAGTAGTGAGTTATGTGGAAAGATTAGAAAGGAGAAGCAGACAGTAAACAGGTACACAAATGCATACTCACAGCACAGTAACTTAAGAAACAGAGATGAGAAATGGTGAACATCACAAGAAAAGAATTCTTCCTGAATAAAATCGAATTAGCACTAAAAAAAAGACCACATGGACTTCTTGAAAAAAAGACTCTCAAATATGGCAAAATATGGCAAAAATTATGGCAAAATACAGCCCAGTCAGCTTTCCACTGTAATCGCAAAGCAGGCTGACATCCAGTAGTTTGTTTCAGGATGTTGCTAGCGAACTTCTACTGCTGACTCTCTTTTGCATGTCTTGGTCAAATAACATACACCACACATTTAATGTGTATGGTGGGCTCCACAACTCTGGGACAGTGGCTCTGAAGCAAAGGTAGGCAATCTCTTTGACTTGAATCAGAAAATTAAAGGACAAATGCAACAAGACTCTTTTTTAAGGCCAGTATCACATATTTGCACAAAGGCCACATGCTGCTCTATTTTTTAACTTTTTTTTTATTTTTACTTTGCTACTTCCTCAGAGTTAATCTGTTATGAAAAATTACTTCCCTTATTTATTTTTAAATAACGGGAGTACAGAGACTCCCACACCACAGCCCTGTGTGGAGAACTGGCTGGGTATTTCATCACAGCGCTGAGAGCCTGAACGTCTGCTAACAGGCAGTTTTCCAGCTCACTGGCACAGGCACAAGTGAAAGCAGCACATTCATTTTGTGCAATTTGCTTTACCTTCCCACATGGAGTTGGTGCATGTAAAAGGCTGTTAAGTACTAAATTATTCCTTATCAAATCACCATCATCTGGAGTCATGATCAACACTAATTAAATTACTTTCACTGAACACGGCTCCAGCCTGCTGCCTCCACTGCGAGGTACGTTTTATTTTGCTTACTGTACAGTCCTAGCAAGGTACAGGGCACAGTGCTAGAAGGCATCTGTGCTGTAGTTTTAATTAGAGTTTACCTCACCTTTCTCCCAGCTTTATAAGCGAGGGTAAAGTGTATCAAATCAAGTAGGTTAACACCTTCATTTCATTTAGGGAAAGCATTACAGTCCAAAGTGATTTTATATTAGATCTTTATCTTAACTATGGCCAGAAAGATAATGTAGCTGTAAAATTTAAAGCCTTCCTCAGGCAGTCCCATGACACAGTCACCATGCTAAGCTTTATCTCTAACTCCTTAAGTGTAACTTTTAGTGAAAAAAAGGAAAAAAGATAGCCTGATAAAAATACTTACTGCATTTTGGGGGGCTTTCTTGAAGGTTACTCACCCTTTCAAACAATCTTAAGTGTGGCTGAAGATGACAGACTTATTCCAACAATAAAATTTCAAATGTTCAAAGCAGTTCTTGTATCATCACTGAAACCCTCCACCCATCACTTTTCATTTTAGTGTGACATTCATTCTACAGTGTATCTATTAAAACAGATTTAAACATACACTGTTTTGCTAAACTGGATTTTATATTATGTTTTCAATCCACTTTCTTTTAAGGAGGGCACTGTTGCTTATTTATACAATCTAATTTTAGTGCAGCATACCAAGCTACCAACACATTCAAATTAACAAAATGACATTTTAAACAACCAGCTCCTCATCACTTCTTTCTTCCTGATGGCAAATTCATTTAACTTAACCTCAGAACTGAGTCTCAACCCTATTAAAGTAACGGGCACTCTGCCTTACTAATGATCTTATTAAGAAGTGACCAAAGGCCAAGATTTCATCCCGAGTGATTACTTACAGATAACTACCTCCAAACTTGAAAGGCAAACAATCTTACACCGTGTATTTAGATGAATGGCTTCAACACCTCATCTCGGCTACTGGGGAAAGTCAGGCTTATCAGTATCAGAAAGGACTCGACCCACAGACCCTGTCTGGAGCTCCTCTGAAGCCAACACACAGATATAAGGCAAGCAGAACGACTGCTACCATCTGTAGAAATTCATGAAGTATAATACATTACTGCATGCATATTTTTTGTGTATAAATATATCTGTATCTGCATAGTAAAAGGGCTTGAATATTATACATAATGTGCTGTTGTACAGACCTATATTTTATACAAAGCAATGATTTCATAATGAAGTAAACTGACACAGAATGTGCAAACACACAGGGTGAAACCTGCTACACTTCCTTCAGCAGTGTTGTTCTCCATTGGTATCTGTCAACAGCCTAATCCCAAAACATTTTGTTCATAACAACATCCAGTTTAAGACTCAAATGAAGAATAATTTTTTTAAGAACTCTAAAATTAAAGGAGGAATCGGTTTGTCTCAGAGGAGTCTGATATGTGTACTTTCTAGCCTGAGAAACAGGAAATGTACCACTTCTGTACAGACAGAACTGAATATTTTACGAGACATTGCAAGTCATTTCTCCTTCCAACAAAAAGTTATTTTATAAATTTCAAACTTCAGATTCCTGCCCAGAACACAAAATAAAACCTGATTTTATTTTCTGAAGAAGAATAATGGATTTAAACATATTTTTAAAAGCCATAAAACATTACTGGTAATTCAATGACATTAGCTAATGGCAGACAATCTTGATTCCACTGACCAAGGAGACAAAGATGTCTTATTATCAACACTTGCATGTCAAGAGCATTTCCTACATGGTATAAAATCAACTGACAGCAGCTGATTTCATACCACACCTTGCTTGTGCTAGTGAACTAAGTAATACTACATTTGTGAATGTAGTAGAATTACCTGCAGTGAAAAAGAAGTAACTGGGCGTCACAGTAAGTCATAGCCTAAACATGCTGCTTCTGAACAGCTTTTCACATTTATGCTCTCAAATCACCCTCTAAACCTAATATTGTAAATAAACTCATTCTTATCATCAACTGGCACATTAATATGCAATGTAAGTTTTGAGAGATTTCTTGAATACATTTGAATATAGGCAATTTGATTTTCTCAACCAAGATGAAAAGACAGGAGATGTAAAAATACTTAAGATAATACCAATACAACTTCAGGTGCTAGACTGACTGAGGTGACCCAAGATAGTACTTGGTAAAACTTCAAAAGCAAGAAGAGAAGGCCCCTGTACTGATAAAGCCAACACTGTCACACTTTAAATCTATCTCTCCATACACACTGAAATGCAGCAGGCACTTCAGATACATCAGAGTCTCTCCAAGATTCTTTTCCAGTACATTTACCTCTGCCAAGCCCTCCCCTTCCCCCAACACACAAAAATCCATTACTAAAGGGTCTAATCTCAGCTATCAGCACAGAGTGCCTTTTATGGAGCCATTAAACCATTTCTCTTGTTTACAGTGCCTGAAGAAAGATGTGAATTATGTCTGTGACAAAGCAGGCGATAACATTTCTAAACTGCTATCAAAATGCAAACTGAAATACACTTAAGGACAGGGACCCTAATTCGTGTTTTTGCAATTTTCCTCACTCACTATAACTTAACAGCACTCACCTGATGATTCAAACAAATTATTTATGCTGTAAGTACAACAGGTAGTCATTAATAAGGAAAAAAAATCTATTTTCAAACAAACAAATTATTGAACGGTTCATCAAGGAGTGTAAAATGTTTACCTCTTTGGTGATAGCAATGACCCAGGTGCTCTTATCAGTAGACATTTTTAAAAAATCCAAACACAACATCGTGGGTTCATATGAGGCCTTAAATGCTCTATTTTTGCAAGAGTTACTTAACGTTTGAACCATACGTTCAGTATAGGTATTTGCATATCTGATGCCATGAGCTATAAAACTAAATACTTTCTAGATAACCTTCTAGGTGGAAATGCCAGGTTTTACCTGCATTTTCTGAAGAGGTTTCAAAAAGGTGCATTTAATTTATGAAACAATAGCCTTCTGCATTTATTCATTATTTATTTCCAGATCATTATGATTTGAGCTTTAGACCTTTGTAGTCAGCTGCATTCTGAATTTCAACAACCGTTTAACAGGCATCTGATTAAAGACATCTAGATGCCAAAGCAGGGTGCTCCTTCCATTTCATTCCACTATATATTACAATAAGAAATTTTACTGGTAACTTTGGGATGCTCAGGAGAAACTAGCAGAAGCAGGTACTCAACACAGCTGACCATTCGTTCATACTCTGGAGCTTATTGCTGCTGCAGATGAATGTGGCATGCAGCCTAGTTGACTAACAAAAACTGAAATAAAAACATCAAGTTGGAGAAGTAACAGATGAAGAGAGATAGCAGGATGGAAAGACAGTAAAGCTGGTAACCAAGTCTTTTCAGCTTAACTGTTCGCAATGATTTTGAATTACAACCCTACACATAGAGATGACTGCAACAGCTGAAGACGGAAGCATGGATGCTGCAGGTATAGACAAGATCTGCAATTGTTTTCACCCTAGGTGATCTCTTGTCTTGATAATAGCAAAAAACCCTTTTGTTTCTGACCACTACAACAGCTGCAAAAATGAGCAACACTTGAAGACTGCGGACTGATTTAAAAGTGGCTGAACAGATTACATCTACACAGACTCCACCAAGTTCTTCAACCATTTGATCTATCAGAGTCAACTCTATCAGATCTTAGCTGAGCTCCAGTCAACTGGATTTCATTTAGGTCCTGCTCTCTGCCAGATATCAGAAGAAGCTGGTGACAAACTGGATATCTGACACACAGATATGTATAATCACTATGGTTTCAGAGACTATCCTGGCAGTTTATATAAAAACTGAACATAGACAAGAGACCTGAGCTTTCACTACCTTACAAACGAAAGCTGCTAGAAAGGGAAGGGGGAGCAGGAGTGGGGAGAATCTTAGCATTCCTGTCAAGTACCTTTTGGAAGAAGTGCATGATCTTGATATTATTCTCCATTTTATGGTTGCATCTAGAAAACTACAACTCCTTTAAGATGCAGAATTCAGCCCTAAGGACAAGTGGTCTCTATCTAGACTCACTGAGTGGTGACCATCCATTTGAAACAGTCTGCATGTGTGTGTTTCGATATGTATGTGTGTGCACACAGAGTCAAACGAAAGCAAGCATACTGAATGTCCAAGCATGCCTCTGCAATGATACATTACATTGGTCAAAATATGTGTAATACAGTAGTAAAGGGCAGAAAGCTTTTTCCTCTTCCAAGGAATATGTGTAACTGGGGAGAAAACAGGGAAGCAGCATGCAGAAGAAAGGAACACTACATAAATGTGTGAAAATGCAACCAATAAAAAGCTGATTCTTTCTAGCAGCCTGTCTCTAAGTCCAGAGAAGGAAATCTCAGGATAGCTCTGCCACTCCTTGTGTCAGTGCTCTTTCCCAGAAAGCGGAACTTCATGACTGGGCAGTACTTGGCAAACCCGCTATATATGATTCCATCAATTCAGTCTTTGCCTTGGCTTCAGATCAGATCCTTCCAGCCCCTACCAGCTCAATAGATAGAAACAGCATGGGACCTCATTTTTTGGAAGCTAGTTCTGAACGATGAGCCCAAGCACCAGCTTTCAAAGCCAACTGGCAAGAATAGAATACGTGGGCAAGATGGATCTATTTGAGAACCTTGTTTAACAAAAAGAAAATACCAGCTTTGAAGTAATCTGTCACCTTTACTGGAAAATATGCAACTACAAATGCACTTTAATAATAGTTAGAACTCATGCTGCAAAATGAAGCAAATAGCTTATTTTCTCTTCCAGACTAAAGCATACAATTCTGTGCATGTCAATTAAAGGTCTACTTGAATACTTCATCACACAAATGCTACATAATAGTATAGTCTTTACAATCCCCAGTGGGTGGAGAGGGATAGGAGGCGGGGGGTGAAGAATAAGGCAGCCCAAAATTGTGGGATTTTGTACTCAAAGTCTACATGGACTGTTATCAGATGACATGTTATGAGAATTAAAAAATAGTGATTCTGAATTTGAATTAGGGAAAAGTAGCAAGCAGGTGAAAATGAACTGCAGCAAAAAGCTGGAATTTATTAGTGTTTACTACCACAGAGTTTCAAGATGGAAAGTAACAGCACATTTTCCTACAGTTGATATTGGGAAATTCTGGACCTTAAGATCTATAGTAAGGCATCCACCTTAACTAGCATCATTTGTTAATATTGTTTGCTTTGGAGCAAGAGAATTTTTTTAAGCATTACAGATTAGTGACTAAAAGACAAAAAAAAGCATTAATGAAAATCAATTTTAAATTAATTGAATCACCTATTCATCTCTATATTATGTTAATTCTATATATTCAACATAATTTTTCCATATCTTTACTATGATCTGGCATTAACATAAAGCCTTTGAGAATAGCAGCTGAGGCCAAAAAAAGGGTGAAGTAGAAAACAGAGAAGGGTTCACATCAAAGTAGCATCACTATCCATAAAGCAGGTTTATAGGAGGGCATTTGTACAGCTATATGCCATTTCCCTAAAGGACAGCTTATTTGACTCCTAAACATGATGCTCCTGCTCCTGTTCAGCAAAGAAATTCTTTTAAAAGAAAATAAATGCCACTCTTTAACTGAAATGTGTTTTTCTAAAGCCTGTATGCTAAGACACTAAAAGATTTTGCCAGTACAGCTATTTCTGGGCAGCTAACCCAAGACTCAAGACTCCCCTGCCATGACAGATGCAGCCTCCCTGAGAGGTGGAGGGGTTCCCAGTCAGTGTGGGAGAAGAAGCACAATATTAGAGGTTGCACCCATACAGCTTAATAATTGGTTCACTGCTATAAATCCCCATTTTTAGTGCAAGATATCCCTCATTTGCTTGTCTGTGCAGTTGCAATTTCTGAAATGCTCATTAAAGTTACTGAGGGTACACCTGCAGCTTTCTTACACTGGGAAGTGCTGAAGGCACCACTGTGATAATTCAGATACTCGTAGCCACTTGGCCTTTTATTTAAAAAGACTATGCCAGTTGAAAATTGGAGTCTACAAGTATATTCAGCATAGCAAAAATTAAAAAGCCCACTCAAAAGGGTAAGCCACCTGACTGGGGAGTGGGGGGAGTAACTTCCAGTAAAAACCAGTAAAAGATAACCTATTAACTAAACCCAAAGATAGAGCAATTCCAACGCAAACTTTTCTAGAGGCTGCTAGTAAACACCTGGTTAGGACACTATAGGTCCTTTGGCCTAAATTGACACTGCTAACTGGCTGAACTGCCATATGGAATTACAACACTGTCTCTACTCTGGTACCCCCGAGCAAAAAAAAACATTTGGGCACTATTTTGGTTAGTTGATCCCTCTTCACCTCCAACCCCAAAAGATTTCCACTTTCCAGTTAACAGTTGTCTAGAAGGTATTTTCATACAGCAGGAGCTGCAGTTACCTATAGTTTCTTAGCCTCCAAAAGCAGCAATCTCACAGAAATGCTGTCACAGGCACTGTTTTATTCTGATTTATGTCCCCTTCCTGCAGTGTTCTCCTTCCTTTCCAGACAGTTACCTGTCCGGCTGTAGGAGACTCACAGCTGCAGGCAGTCGACTGGAAAGTGCTTCCAGGGGCTCTCTGCCTCCCAGCAAGAACCTCCAGGGCAAAAGTGAACCTGCTGACAAATACCAGGGACACTGGATAACTCTGAGAAGAATACAAGGAAATTTGCAGAACATTGGTGGGAGGGAGAAAGGGAGGATTAAGCTAGGAGGAGCGAACTGGCTCACTTTGATGTCTGAGGGGAGTAGGTGAGGCAGGACGGAGAGATCTCCCTCTCCCCCTGCCCCCAAAATAAACAGCGGCTTAGTGCTCTCTGGAGCAGGAAGCGGTAACCTAATAAAATTAAACCAGCTGAGTTCTGTAGCAATTGAACTAAAACACGTGGATAGCTGAAGATGATTACAGGGAGGGAAGAAAAAAAAAAATCTAAAGAATTTTTAATCCCTCTATACTGGGTCAGCAACCTCCAGGACCACACAGAGAAAACAGGGCTGCTCTTCACCTGCATTAGCTTTCCATGTTAAAATCCTGAGAGGAGATAGAGGCATTTGTTTCTACTGTTACTGATAATGTATCTGACTCCAAAGGCTCCCAGGCAGGGTGCAAGGAGAGGCAATCCCCCTTTAGAGCTCCTGCTAAATAGAAAGGTCTTAATGTAAGATCAAGCCTCAGAGAAAACTTAAATTGTATTCCTACCTAGGAATTATCAATAAAGTTAAATGCAAAGAGAAGAGCTGGCCACTAAATCAGGGGCTGTGTGCTTTTCTGAGGACAGGATTTCCATTTGCAGCAATTTCCAAAATTTAATTTGAATTCTAAGAGGTAATGGCTAAGCACTATGTAACTTCCATTACTAAAATATCCAGTAATATTCCAGCATTTTACAGACACACACACACACACACACACACCACTTTCCACTTCAGGTAAATCTGCAGTATAAGGGGTTTGGGTCTGGATTTTAATAGGTTTTAAAAATATGGAATTACGAAGAAAACTTTGGAAATTATAACAAGCATTTTTACTAGAAGTAACAATAAACTTTAAAATAAGCCATTTTGTATTTCTTCTATTTATTGTTTTAAAGGTATTGTCAACTTGATATTTAGGGAACACATCCACAGCATAAAACAAATAGGAACTGATTCTGCCTCATTCCCCCTCTTACGGACAAGTTTCAAGTTACATCAATCTAATTATTATCTTTTTGTTGTTCTTTTCTGATGAATTCACACAAAGAGCTAACAGCCAGCTATGGATGAGAAGGTTACTGATCTTATACTTGCAGCTGGACAAAATGTGAATGAAACTGGATTTAATCACTGGTTCTGCCATAACCCAAATGACTGGTGTCAGAAGGTGGATTCTAGTTTGTAGTAGCTCAGTCTCAAAAGCTCAATTTGCATCCCTATAAAAATAGGAATATACTCATAATAAAAGAGCATCATAATAAGAAATTATCCTTAAGGATAATCATGCCTGTCAGTTTGCTACTCAAGAATATGCAAAAGCACAGAAGCTAATAAATAATGAAATGTACTACATACTGAGCACTCTCTACCATGAATTAAACAACTAATTTAAAAGATTATTTACAATTTGTTTTTATTTTAGCAACTCTCAATGGTAGTAAGCAAAATGACCAAAATTGCATTTTGAGATGACTTTTAATTTTATTTTGCCTTTAACAATAAAAATATGGATACATTCATAAAACAAGTATAAACTAACTCAGGGTAGCCAATGGGATGTTTGTTTACGTCTTGCGAAGAGAGAGACTGTCACCACTCTAAATACATGTGTCCTTCGTGTTTCAATGTTCAATTATCACAAATGCTCACCAGTAAGGCAACTCTGACAGACCTAGTTTTTAGATCATTAAAGCAAGGCTGAAATCGAAATCTTTATTTCACTACCAAAAACCACTGCAAAACTGCAGTCTCCACTGGAAAAGGTGTGGGCCATTCAAATAAGTCAACAGTAAAATTCAGCTCACAACTTTTATCACTGATTCAACAGGGAAACAAAGAAGCCATTGTCAGAAGTGGTTAGACTGGGAACATGAAGTCAGGACTTATGTAAGTAGGCCGATTTTCAAAGACTCTTAGCGAAGTGCTCTTTCTGGAGCTGGTGGAATTTTGACCACCTGCAACCAGGTGCTGGTTCTCAACATGGATATTTAAGGCTTCTGCTGCTACATTAAGCATTCTTACTGTATATGAGACTTGCAACTGAATGTACATTACCAATATGCATGCTGCACAGCACATGTTTTCTGAAGCAAGTGTTCCTGAAGTTTTATGATTATTTTACATGTGCATACAATCAGCAAGACTTACAACTACACGGTGGGTATATTTTCTATATGCATATATATATGTATATATATACAGAATATGTATATATACACACTGAGTATACACTGTGTATATAGACTTGTATTAAACCAGTTCCCAAATTCTAATCCCAAATCCTTGAAACTCTTCATCTTTACTGAATACTTTAAAAATACTTTACTGAATACTTTAAAAAGTCCCTGTTGTCTCCACTTCCCTTAGTGCTTTGGTCATGAGAAATTTTATTAACAGATGGTTAATAAGGAAACATTGCATTCAGTTTCAGCATGAAGACAGAGTATTAAAAAAGAATTAAACTGTTTATCTTTTTTAGGTATACATTAGAAGCAGAAAGGAAACAACATTTGAGCAAAGAGGATCAAATTAGCAAGACTGGGAATTGTTTTTGCACGCATAATTTTTCAAATGTCCTTAATGACAACTCATAATATATAAATTTAAAGACAAAAACCTGGCCAGTCAGTAACCTTCCTATTCAGTGACTGCAGGACTCCGCAGTAAATGTCACTGCTAAAAAATATTTCACTACATTAACTTACTGGCAACCACATTTGCTGAATAAGTTCATAAACAGCCACAGGAAAAAAAGACAACCAGAAATAAAGCTGCTAATGATTCACTCTTTTCTAACATGCATAATCCTCAGCTTATAGAACAAATAGATACGTAAGAATATATTCTTTACCAAGACAGTTCACTTCTCTATTTACCTCATCAAGGTCAAACTATAATCCAGGAACAGGTAAGAGTAATGTATTGAAGACAAGGAGAAATGAAGAATAAGTGAAAGGAAAAAAAAAAAGAGTCCTTCTTTGGGAAGAGACGAGTACATGCCCTGAAAAAATAATCAGTTTTCCATTTACAAATTTAAACTAGGTTTAGATCATTCCTAGAAAAAACACCGATAAATTCTGTAACTTAAAAAAATTAACAATCACTTGTCCATATTTATCAGATTATAAATGGCTTCACTGTAATTCCTTCCTAGTATTGAAATGCACATGACCAAACCAAAAGGACTTAGAACCTGAAACAAGGGCTATTTTTCCTCTATGCTTACAGAGGACAGTGATATCAGTCCTACTGGACAGGAGCATGTCACAGACTCCCCAAAGCTTAACCGACGTTTTGAGGACTGTCACTCTCTCCTCTTTTTTTTACCTGCTATACTCCTTGAAAACTTCATGGCACTCTGTGGGAGACCCTGATTTCTATCTTCAATTGCTGAGGCAGCAAGCAGAAGACAAAAAAATTATACAGGCTGTAAAAACATTTCAACTAAAGAAACATATATAATAAGTAGAAGTGGATGGACTCAACCTGCAGACTGCCTTATTTTAGACCACTCCACAGATTTTCAAATTATTATTTAGACTACTATTGAAATACAAAACTCCTTCTGCAAAAACACTGCATGGAAAGGAGTTCTAGAAGAATAATGGTTTTGTATCAAAACAGAATCACAAAGACCCTTCGGTCTGCCTTATTTGATTTCCGTGTGAAAATACAGCTGAAAGAAGTTTCTGCATACTTTAATACAACTGGAACTGAAAAGATTTAATACATATACATACTCCTGATGAAATTAACCGAACCTACTACATGTTTAAAAGCGAAATAACTGTAGTGTTAAGAAAATACTGCTGTGACTACAAGTTTCAATGTGAGGATCACCGTTATTTCTGCAGATGAGACAATCACAGAAGGAAGGAGTGGAGGCTTCCTCAGAGAGGAAATCGAAGGCTTTTCCAAAACTGAAAATTCAACATTTTGCATAAAATATGTTTAATGTTTTTGTTTTTATGTAAACAGACCTTAGGAAGTGATCTGACAGCCTTAAGAAATTACCATTTGAAAGAAAAAAGGTCTACATGCTTCATCTTTGATCTAGGAGACAGATTTATCACAGGACAGGATGACTGAAGTTTATTCATTAGCTGATAACCTCCACATGCAACCCAAGCCTTTAATCTGCAATAAAGAAGCAAAAGAGGATGGGGCTCTGAGGAAGGGAAACTAAGTCAGCTTGGCTGAGCACAAACACACTGACGCAAGGCATAGGGTAGGCAGAGGGAAAAAAACCCACAAGAAGAGCCCTGTCCAGCTGCCTGGGCTCCTCCATAACCCAAATTGCTGGAGACCATCAGGTTCACAGCGGTTCCCTGCAGTTAAATGGTGTCTGCATAAGGTGTCTGCTGCATCTGCTGTCTCTGCAGATGCCCAGAGGTACCTTTCCATTAGCAATAAAACTCACATGCATGCTGGGTACTCTGAAAGAAAGCTTCTACACTTCAAAACATTTAAAACCAAGAAGTTATGTACTTGATGTACTTCTAATTTGATTCACAGTGCTATTGCCACCACCAGTATTTACATAATCTCTGAGCCACTACCACTATTACAAGCCAGGACAAAGGAGAACCTACAGTTCTTCCACCTTCAAAGCTGGAAATACAAGCAGAAAAGCAAATACACAGGAACTGCTTATTTAAAATCACAAAAAACCCATGAATTCTCTACTATTAAAATCAGAAGTTAGAAGCATTACAACTGACACTCTCCCTCTTGGTAAAACTTTTTCAATAATTGAATCTCGCAATTATGGACAAAGATGCGACTATAGCAGATTTAAATATTTCCAAAAATACTCTAGAGGAAGAAGAAGAAAAAAAAATCCATATTAACACAGGCTAATGCCCAGCAATGAACCACAAAATGAGCCCACAAAGTTCTCTAAAAGACAACAATTCCTAATTTCTTCTGAATGCGAATTA